>JAJPUD010000777.1:551146-574810 GCA_023553655.1 Myrmecobius fasciatus | reverse complement strand
GAAAAATTTGTAACAGAAAGCTTTGTAAGGGTTAATGTTTAGGAATTACCCATACATATGTTTTGCAAATAAAAAGTATTAATAAATAAAATTTAATTTAATTTTTAAAAAGAACATAATCTAACGATTTAAAAAAATAGGTGAAAGAATAGTAAATTACTAAAATTATCATACATTTTGTCTCAAAGATCTCATTACTAGCCCATAAACCTCCAAAAGAAAGGTTCCACATGTATGAAAACATTTATTGAAGCCCTTTTTTAAAAAGTAGCAAAGAACTGGAAAAATAGCCAGTGTTTATTGATTGGGGAATGACTAAGCAGACTATCACATGTGAATGTAATAGAATTCTACTTTTTTTCATAAGAAATGATAAATATGGAAAATAGAGAAAATCATAGGAAAACTCTCCTATCCATGTCTAGGTAAATAAGCAGAATTAGGAAAACACTCCAGAATGACTACTACTAAGTAAATGTCAAGAAAAATATTCTAAATTAAGCATTGTATAATTATATTGACTGATCTTGGCCCCCAAGGAAGATATATGGGAACACGTCTGTCTCCCTTACTTGAAGAGGCTAAAAGATATGAGCATGGAACATTATCTATATCGGTGAACTAAAGTGTGGGTTAATATTGTTTAGGAAATTAGTTTTCTTTTTTCAATTATTTAAAAGGTTGATTCATTAAAGGGAGAGGTGAAGAAAATGCAAAAAAAACATTTCAATATATTTTAAGATTATCCATTTTGAATCCTGTGCCTACAATATATTCCCTTATCCAGACACTGAAATTTTTTCTAACCTTCAAAACCCAGTATGAGTTCTCCTTCATCTCTGAAACCTTCCTTGATTTTCTCCAGCTGGAAGTGATCACTTTTTCCTCAGAATCATTGTCTTTTGTTTTGTACTTCTCTGTTAACAATTGATAACAATTTTTTTTCAACTGATATAGAGTTTTCCTTTTCCTTTACATTTTCCTGTCATCTCAAAGTGACAAAGTACAAATGATGAACTGAGAAAAGCTTTTAATGGAAAAGCAGTTGTCTATCTACCAAAGTCCTGCTGTAGCAGGACATTTAAAAACAGAATCTCTATGATTTAGGAAGAAAAAGCTAAAGGATTACAGAGGAGAATACATGAGAGGCACACAGAGATCTGTATGCTAAGACTCCTTCTAATATAAGACACTGAAGAGCCTAAGAAGCAAAGATTCTTAACCTGGTTGATTGTGAACTTTTAGAAATTATATATTTTTATAACTTTATTTCAATGGAGGTATAGTTAGGTGGTACAGTAAATAGAGTGCTAGATTTGAAATTGAGAAGAGTCATTTTCCTGAGTTCAAATCCAGCCTCAGACACTTATTTGTATGTTCCTGGTCAAGTCACTTAACCCTCTTTGCCTCAATTTTCTAATTTGTCATATGAGCCTGAGAAAGAAGTAGTCAATCTCTCCAATATCTTTGCCAAGAAAACTCCAAATGGAGTCACAAAGAGTGATTCATAACTGAAACAACTGAACCACAAAATTTCAACAGAATCGGGTTCCTTTGTAATCTGCATTTAAACCTTAATTCTGAGAAAAGATCCATAGTCTTTGGAAACCTGTGCCCATCAATGAAGACATTTTTTGCACACTGTAATTTCTGTCCTTTTCCAAACTCTATTTGCCATCTTAAGGAAACTAGGATTGGCCATATAGGAATCTTTTCAGTAATATATCAGTATCCTTTCTAAATTTAAATGACAACAATATTATAACATATTATACTGTAATATCTTAAGGACATGAATTCTCTCTCCTTCCTTTTTTCTTAATGATTTCCATGTTGGGTTGATTCAATCACAAGATATCTATCACCAAAATGACTGCTTCACCATGCCCCTCTTCTCTCCTATTTTCTCTTCTCTCTTCTCCTCTCTTTTCTCCTTTCCTTTTCTTTTCTTTCTCCTCTATGTTTGTCCTTCTGTCTTTCATTTATGTGTATTATATTAAAATAATTCATCCTTCTAAATGACTGACATCTTAGAGAATCAAAACAACTGTTTAATTTGGGGTGAACCAGTCTACTTCCTAAAAGGGAAAAGTACCACATGCAAAGCAACTCTTGGATCACATAGTTTTTTCCTATGAAAGGTCTGCTCCACAGACAATTAAATCTTTCATTTGCTCTATTATAAGAACCAATTCTGGTTCTGGTCCCAGCTCCTGCATTAGCCAATTATACATTTCTATAGTGCTTTCTTCATAACAATTGTGAGGGGGGATATACTAAATTATTGTCTCCATTTTATTGATGAAGAAACTAAAGCTTTGAAGAGTAAAGTGACCTGATCTTGATCCCATAGCGAGAAAGTGTCCACAGTTGAATTCAGGTCTTTTTACAACTCCAAAGGCAGCTTTCTATCAGATATGCTTCTCTTTCTTCTCGAGCAAATCATTTAAACTCTTTGTACCTCCTTTTTTCCAGCTGTAAAAAAAAATATGTTTCTAACTTCCCTTCTAGCTTTGAGAATACTTATTTTATGCTAATTAAAGGAAATTATTTAGGTTCCTAACCCTGAGCTCAGCATTTTTGTCTTAAGATTATTACTGCATTGCTGCTGCATTTTGGGACACATTTTCCCAATCTAAGAGTGGCCCACAGAGACATCACTTGGGAATCAGACATCCCAAGGTAAGAAGACAAAACAGATAAGCAATACCAGTATTATTTATAGTTTGTGTGCAGCTGGTTTTATTTTTTTTTTTTGGCAAGTTCACTTGTGGTTTGTTTTCCTTTCATTTTTAAAACAATGATAACAGAAGTGCAGTGACACAGAACTTCAAGGTTTCCAAAATGCTTTACACCCTGAGACCAAAGTCAACTATCAGAATTGACCCTAATAACAATTTCATGCAGTAGATCTGACAGCTATTTAGCCTCTTTTTTACAGATAGGGAAACTGCCACTTAAGAGAGGTGGACCATCTGGGGCTGTATAGCCATTAAAACTATATCCAGAGGCAGTATTCAAATGCAGGTTTCTCTTGTTGCTGTCAATCAGTCTCAATAAGCATTTAGTAAGTGCCTGCTCTATATCAAACACAGTACTAAGGACTAGATATGCAAGGAAATGGAGAAAGCAACATGCAAATAACAATATATAAACAAGATATATACAGGATAAATTGGAGAAAATCAATAGAGGAAAAGCATTAAAATTAAGGAAGATTGGAAAAAGTTCCTTGTAGAAGAATTTTAACTCAAAATTGAAGGAAATCAGGGCATTCAGGAAGTAGAGTAGAGTAGGGAAAGAATACAAAGCAAGGGAGAGAGCAAGTGGAAATGCATGGTATTGATCATCATGTAATTTTGTTGTTGCTCTGTATAATGATCTCCTGGTTCTGCTCATTTCACTTAGCATCAGTTCATGCAAGTCTCTCCAGGCCTCTCTGAAATCATCCTGCTGGTCATTTCTTACAGAGCAATAATATTCCATGACATTCATATACCATAATTTATTCAGCCACTCTCCAATTGATGGGCATCCATTCAGTTTCCAGTTTCTAGCCACTACAAAAAGGACCGCCACAAACATTCTTGCACATGTGAGTCCCTTTCCCTCCTTTAAGATCTCTTTGGGATATAAGCCCAATAGAAACACTGCTGGGTCAAAGAGAATACAAAGCATGGGAAAAAGCAAGTGGCTCTCTTCAGCAATTAGTTGATTCAAACCAATTCCAATTATTCAGTGATAAAAAGAGAGCCATCTACACCCAGAGAGAGGCCTGTGGACCACAACATAGTATTTTTACTCTTTCTGTTGTTGTTTGCTTGCATTTTGTTTTCTTTCTCATTTTTTTTCCTTCTTGAGCTGATTTTTCTTGTGCAGCAAGATAACTGTATAACTATGAATTTTATATATATACATATATATTGAATTTAATATATATTGTAACATATTTAACATGTATTGGACTACCTGCCATCTAGGGGAGAGGAGGGAGGAAAGGAAGGGAAAATTTGGAACAGAAAGTTTTGCAAAAGTCAATGTTGGAAAATTACCCATGCATGTGTTTTGTAAATAAAAAGCTTTAATAAAAAAATTAAAATGAAGAAAATTTGTAGAAAGGTAGAAAGGGGATAGGTTATGAAGGTCACTAAAGATCAAATATATAATTTAATATTTGATATTGGAGGTAACAAAATACCACTGGAGCTTAATGAATAGGGGAGTGACATGATCAAATCAGTCTCTTAGAAACATCAATTCAATAGTTGAATAGAGGTTAAACTTGCTGGAATAAAGAGAGACTCAAGGCAAGCAGAACAACCAACAAGTTACAATAGTACAGGTTTGAGATGAGAAAAAGAAGGTAAGAGAGCTGGGGTGAAAGAGTAAAGAGTGAAGGATGATACGATACATCTGAATAAAACTTTTAAAACATTTTAAAATATTTAAAATATTTAAATTTTTTTAAATTAAATTAAACTAATGAATGTATAATTTAAATGCAAAATAAGAAAATGGAAAAGTGCCATGTGCACAGCAGAGCACAAGAAGATTTGCAATAAAAAGCAATAAATACATTTCCATTTCAAAAAAGCCTATAAAATAAATACCACACATGTCCAAAAAAAAAAGGAAATGCATGGTATTAGGAGGTACAATGCCTTTGGCAAGGAAAAGCAAGGGGACCTTTATCACTGGATCAAAGAATATGGGGAGAGGGAGTAAATAACATGAAAGAAAATTGAATAAGGGTTAGCAAGTTATAAAGGACTTTGAAGGCCAAAGTTTTATATTTGATCCTTGTGGTGATAGGGTGTTACTAGTACAGAGTAACATAGTCACACTTATGCAATAAAAAGATCACCTTGCCTAGAGAGACTTATATGAACTGATGCTAAGTGAAGTGAGTAGAACCAAAAAACCATTATACACAGCAGCAACAAGATTCTGTGATGATCAACTTTGTTGGATTTGGTTCTTTTCAGCAATGAGGTGATTCAGGCTAATTCCAAAAGATTTGTGATAGAGAGAGCCATCTGCATTCAGAGAGAGGACTATAGGAACTGAAAGTGAACCACAACGTAATCTTTTCAACTTTTTTGTTGTTTGCTTGCTTTTTTTCCTTTCTCATTTTTCCCTTTTTGATCTGATTTTTCTTGTGCAGCATGATAAATGTGGAAATATGTATAGAAGAATTGGACATATTTATTATATGTTAGATTTACTTGCTGTTTAATGGAGGGATGAAGGAAAGAGAGGGAGAAAAATTTGGAAGGTTTTGCATGGGTAAATGTTGAAAGCTATCTTTACATATACTTTGAAAGTAAAAAAGCTATTTAAAGAAAGACCACCTTGACAGAGAAGTGGAAGATAGATAGTATTATAAAGTGCAACTAGTAGGCTAGTGAAATGATCCAGGTATGAATGAGAAGATGAGAGTTTACATAGCAGTCTCAGAAGAAAAAGGGAGGTATGGATGAGAAATTTCATGAAAGCAAATCAATAGGACTTGACAAGAGATTGCAGAGGAGTCAAGGATGACACCTAGGTTATGAGCCTGGAAAACTGAGAAGATAATGGTACTCTTTTCAGTAATAAAGAAAGATTGTTAGGAAGAAGAGAAAATTTGGGGGTGCAATAGACTGAGATCAATTTTAGACATTGAGCTTAATATGTCTATAAGACATACAATTCTAGATGTCTAATAGGCAACTGGAGATTTGAGACTGTCAATCAGCAGAAAAGTTAGAGCTGGAGAAGTGTATTTTGAGATATGCAAAAAAATGATAAGTGAATTCATGGAAGACGATTAAAACACTAAGTGTAAAAGAAGAGGACTTAGGACAAAGTCCTTTTGAATGCCCATCATTAGTGATTGAAGAAGATCCTTCAAAGGAGACTGAAAAGGAGGAGATAGATAAGTAGAAAGTCAAAGTATGCTGGATCTGTATTCCAAAGAAATCATAAAGAGGAAAGGATCCATATGTGCAAAAATGTTTGTAGCAGCTCTTTTTGTGGTAGCAAAGAAATGAAAAATGAGTAGATGTCCATCAATTGGGGAATGGCTGAACAAGTTGTACATATGTATTAATGGAATATTATTGTTCTATAAAAAGATGTACAGATTGATTTTATAAAGGCTTGAAAGGATTTACATGAACTGATGCTGAGCAAAATAAGCAGAACCAGGAAAATATTGTACACAACATTGTATGTGTATTGATTTGTGTGATGATTAACTTGGCCCACTTGGTTCTTTTCAGTGGTTCAGTGATCAGTAAACTTTGGATGGAAAGCAACATCTTCATCCAGAGCGAGAACTATGAAAACTGAATGTAAATCAACACATGCTGTGTTCACTTTTTTTTCTTCTTTTTTTTCTCATGGTTTTTCCTTTTTTTCTGATTTTTCTCTCTTAACATGATTCATAAGGAAATGTAAAAAAAAAGAATGTACATATATAACAAAAAAGTTGTTTTTTACATATAACTGGGGAAAATAAAAATTGAAAAAAAATATGATAGTGCAAAAAAACCTAGAGAGAAGGGAGTATCAATGAACAAAGGATGATTAAAAGTATGAATGTCTTCAGTGAGGTCAAGTAGGATGAGAATTATAACAAAGCTTCTTCAACAATGGTTCAGGACCCTATATGAGATGGTGCAACTGAATGTGGGTATCATGAAATTATGATTTATTATCAGAAAATATTTGAGATATATATTATATACTAATATACATGGGATCGCATAAAACTTTCTTGGGCAAAAAAAAAGGTGTTAGTGTAAAAAGTTTACGAAGCTTCAGATTAGAAAATGGCTATTATATTTTTCAGTTTAAATATCATTGGTAACTTTGAAGAGAGATGCCTGTATTGAATGTTGAGGCTGGGAGTCAAACTATAGGAAACTTCCATCTTTTCAATGAAATATGAAAGAAAGTTCTCAGATAAGGAATAGAGAGGAAGAGCTATGGGAGGTTTGAGATGGAATGAAAAGGTTTGTAAAAGCTATTATGGTGAATGGGATAGTGAGAATTATGGAGGTTTAAAAGAATTGCTCTCCTATAGTAAGGAACCATTTGAGATTATATAACATGAATTTATAGTGGATCCAGTCAGCAGTTTCATGAATTTCTCCAGGTTCTTTAGCAGTATGTATGTAAGAAAAAAAAACAGCATACAGTGGGAATAATTTAGGGCTGATGTTTGGCAGAACTAAATTATCAATAAAATAAGGGAGCAAAGGACAAAAGAGAAAAGACAGTATATATAAGAACTAATTCACCAGAAGAGTCAAGATGGAAAAGGGATGATGACCTGAGAAAGAACTGAAAGTTAGAGGGGTTGGAAGTCATGGTGAAGATAAAGATTATTAAGGTTTTAGGTTACCCGGGCAAAAGAGCTGGAATTACAACACTGTTATCAAATAAGGGAATTTCAGAATTCACAAACATGGAAGTAGTATATTTATGGATGATGACAAGATTAAGGGCATGACATTTCTGTATATTGTTGAGGTAAAATGGAGGAGGTCCTAAAAAATTAAGTAAGTTAAGAAACTCGGAGGCAAGGGTATTTTATGATGCATCAATATGTATGTTAGAATACTCTAGAGTAAGGACAGGAGGTGAGGAGAAGAAAAGTCTGAGACAAGACCTGAATTCATTAAAAAAAGAAGAAGAAGAAGAAGAAGGAGCATTCCTGGAGATTTGTAGGTGACAACTATTAGAATTTTGATTGAGTGGTAAAAGTGAATTAAGTAAACCTCAGAGGAGGAGAGATTTCCAGATGATGGTAGTAGAGAAAAAGCCTTGAAATGGCAATGGGGAGCAAGAAATATTCAAAAATCTCCTTTCTTGATCATTGAGTTAGTGGAGTGAGTTGCTAAAAGTGCAACTAGAAACATAGCCAAGGAGATTGTGTTATCAAGATAGATCCAGACCTCAGTGAGATCCAGAGGAAAGATTTAATTAACAATGAGATGGTTCGAGAAAATTCCAATAGACTTGTGATGGAAAGTACCATCCACATCCAGAGAAAGATTGAATGTGGATTAAAGCATAGTATTTTCACCTTTTTATTGTTGTTGTTTATTTTTTTCTTTCTCATGTTTTCCCCCTTTCTTGATCTGATTTTTCTTGCATAGCATGACAATTATAGAAATATATTTAGAAGAATTGCATATATTTAATCTATATCAGATTGCTATTTTAGGGAAGGGAGGAGAAAAAGTGGGAGAAAAAATGGCAAATAAGGTTTTGCAAAGGTGAATGCTAAAAACTATCGTTGCATGTATTTGGAAAAATAAAATACTATATTTAAAAAAAAGAAGTAATGTGGCAGGAAAGAACAATGATCAATAGTATCATTATACTGTCTCTTAGAATAATATGTAAAGCAATGTTTCTAGTCCAAGACACCATATTTTAGAGAGGAGGACTGAAAAAAAATCAAGACATTGCTTTATTCCAGCTATCTTGAAAATCATTTCCTTAGGGTTTTCAAAATTGTGCTGCCTCCAGCATAATTTTTTTTCTTTGAACTCAGTCTGAGGCAGCTGATATTCTTGACTTCATTTTTCAGTGTCATTTTTACTTCCTCATATGACATGTTGAAGACTGAGGTGTTAGAGTCCAAATATGTTTTTAAAAAGATTTTTTAAAGAAACACTAGATCTCTGAATTCCAGGTTTATCTATAAATGTTCTTGAGATGTTTGGTTTAGTTGGGTCTCATTCCACATTTTCTGCAGACTTATTTTTCCTTTGCTTTTGGAATTTTTTGATATGATAATTGTTCATTATTTTCAATCATTCTGTTCTGTAATATGTTGAAAATTAATTTATATTCTAAATGGTGACTCCCTTGATTACCCTATTTCTCCTTTTGGCAAAAAAAAAAAAGATCAAACTGCTAACTGAAGTTGTTTCTGTATTTTTTTTTACTTCTACATTATGATAACTTCTTTACATCATTCAAATATGTTTAGGAAATAGTAATAATTGGAGTCAGTGTCTATCCTTTATCCATTTCCCATTTTTCAATGTATTTTTGAGTAGATCATACTGGAACTGTTGTAATGTCTACTCATCTTTCTTATCTTCTCTTCATACTCACAGATAACTTTTTCAGAAAGTATTCTCATATCTCACAGCAATCATTTCTTAAATATAAAGACAGTTTCACTTTTTATTTAGTGTTCAAACTGTATGTATATATTTTCATACATAAACCTCATCTTTCCATGAATATAAACTTCTTGCAAATGCTGATGATTTCATTCTTTGTACTTGTATCTCAAGTGCCAAGCACACATAAACACTTAATAAACATGTCAATTTCTAAATCTTTCCCTGAAAAATATATTCTTGACGTGTATATTCATGAAAATACAGATTTAAATCTTCTGAGTAGTATCCAACCTTTCTCCTCTTTCATTGCTTCCTGGATTATATTTATCCCCATTTCCACCTTCATTCACCTTCATGAAGTCACTAAATTATCTAGCACTTCATACTGCTTTAAGATTATTTAATAAGGACCTATGTGCTAAGCATTGTGCAAATCTCTGAGAATATAAAGAAAGGGGTAAGGAAAGATCCCTTTTCTCAAGGATCTCACAGGCAAATGGGTAAGAGAACAAGTAAAAAAAAAAAGCTTTGTACAAGCAAAATATATGCAGGATAAAATCAACACAGGGAATTCACTAGCATTAAACAGGACCAGGAAAGCCTTCCCATTAAAGATGGCATTTTATATGACACTTGAACAAAATCAAGGAAACCAGAAGATGGAGATGAGGAGGTAGAGAATTTTACACATAGGGAATAATCAGTAAAATTTTGCCCATACTAGGAAGATTCCATGTTTTGTACTAAGAAGGTCAGTGTATTGCAGTTATGTGGGTGGTAGGGCATGAAATAAGATTGCAAAGGTAGGAGGGTGTTATATTAAGAAGAGTTTTAAATGAAAAAATAGGTTATATATTTGATGGAGCCACTTCTCATTTGGCCCTCCCAACAACCATACCAAATGCTATTATTACCCCTGTTTTACAGATGAAGAAACTGAGGTAGATAGAATTTATATCACTATTCTGAAGCTGCATATAAATTCAAGTCTTCCTCACTTCAGGGCCATCACTGTCTCCTATGGCATATACTTTCCTATAAAATCAGTGTATATCTTGTATTTGTTTGGAGGTTTCATTTAAGCAACTAATGGTGGAATTGAGACACCATGACAAGCTGTTGAGGGAGGTATTTAAAAGCATGAGACCTTTTGTCCTCTCTTAAATCATACCAGTCAGTGCTCTTTTCCTGTCAACTTGCACGGCTGACTGACTACAGATCAGAGGAAACCAGAAATAGAAATTAGGACTGGGTCATGAGAATGAAAATAATCAGAGAACTAACAAGAGAACCAGCTGTACTAGGATTTGGCAACACTTTGAGTATGGAAACAGAAACACATTGATTGGGAATCAGTAATGAAAATAAAGAAGCTCGTTTGAAACATTTTGGTTGCATTTTTTTTCTCTCCCTGTTGAACCCCTTCTCAGCCTTTAAGGGGAGGTGGGTTATTATTGAAAGAACATTGGAAATGAAACCTGATTTGATTCAATTCTCAGGTATGTAATTTATCAGTTATATAGCCTGAAGTAAATCATTTCTTCTCAATTGAGCTTCAGAGGGAGGTAGAGCCAAGAAGATGGACTACAGACAGAAACTCACCATCAAGCTCTCCCCCAAAAGCACTTCAAATTCGTTCAAATATGACTATAAACAAATTTTAGAGCATTCAACACCCCAAAAAATATGGAGTATAACATTTTCTCAATTGAGCCTCAGTTTCACAATTTGTAAAACTGCCAGATTGGTCTACTTGATCTTTTAGTCACCTGATCCTCCAGGTAAGCTTCCTTGAGGACAAGAACTGGTTTTCATTTTTTTGGTTTTATATCTCTAATAGTACCTTTTCATAAGTGGTGCTTTAAAAACATTTACAAAGTTGAATTTAATTGAAAACTATGACTTTCCAGTAAGCCTTCCCTAACTGAGATACCAAACCAAGCTATTCATTCAGGAGTGACTCTTCCTTCTTTGGACTATATATATACATACATATATATGTATACATATATATAAGTGCACACACACATACACACACACACACACACACACACACACACATATATATATATATATATATATATATATATATATACATATATATATTTTTTCCTATGCACTTAGACAACTAATGAATAGATAGTCATATAATCATTAATATCTGGATTTGGATCCTATCTCTATAAAATACAGTTTAATGACCTTGGACAAGTCACTTCACACCCAAGCACATTCAGAAAATTCTCTAAGACTATAATTTGCAGAAGTGTTGCTAATCACATCAATGAAGGGAATTTCTACCCTGGGAATGCCATTCAATGAAATTTTTAATCAAGATGCCCATGTAACTATGTGCATACCTCTTTTGAATTTTAAGTCATAGTTAATATGTCCCAAGAAATTATTTTACTAACCTAGAAAAAATAACAACAAAATTCATCTGGAAGAACAAAAGATCAAGAATTCCAAGGGAATTAATGAAAAAAAAAAGCAAATGAAGGTGGCCTAGCTATACTAGATCTAAAACTATATTATAAAGCAGTGGTCATCAAAACCATTTGGTACTGGCTAAAAAACAGAGTAGTTGATCAGAGGAATAGGTTAGGTTCACAGGATAAAATAGTCAATGACAATAGTAATCTAGTGTTTGAAAAACCCAAAGACCTCAACTTTGGGAATAAGAACTCACTATTTGACAAAAACTGCTGGGAAAATTGGAAACTAGTATGCAGAAACTAGGCATTGACCCACACCTAACACCATATACCAAGATAAGGTCAAAATGGATTCATGATCTAGGCATAAAGAATGACATTATAAACAAATTAGAAGATCTCAGATCTGTGGAAGAGGAAGGAATTTGTGACCAAGAAGAACTAGTGATCATTATTAATCACAAAAAGATAATTTTGACTATAGCAAGTTAAAAAGTTTTTGTACAAACAAAACTAATGCAGACAAGATTAGAAGGGAAGCAATAAACTGAGAAAACATTTTTACATTCAAAGGTTCTGATAAAGGCCTCATTTCTACAATATATACAGAATAAACTTAAATTTATAAGAATTCAAGCCATTCTCCAATTGATAAATGGTCAAATAATATGAGCAGACAATTTTCAGATGAAGAAATTGAAACTATTTCTAGTCCTATGAAAAGGTGCTCCAAGTCACTATTGATCAGAGAAATGCAAATTAAGACAACTCTGAGATATCATTACACACCTGTCAGATTGGCTAAGATGACAGGAAAAGATAATGACGAATGTTGGAGGGGTTGTGGGAAAACTGGGACACTGATACATTGTTGGTGAAACTGTTAATGGATCCAACCATTCTGGAGAGCAATTTGGAACTATGCTCAAAGAGTTATCAAACCGTGCATATTCTTTGACCTACAGTGTTTCTATTGGGCCTATATCCCAAAGAGATCTTAAAGGAGAGAAAAGGACCCACATGTGCAAAAATGTTTGTGGCAGCCCTTTTTGTAGTGGCAAGAAACTGGAAACTGAATGGATGCCATCTAGAGGAGGGGATGAAGAGAAGGAGGGAAAAATTTGGAACAGAAAGTTTTGCAAAGATCAATGTAGAAAAATTACTCATGTTCTGTAAATAAAAAGCTTTAATAAAAAAAGTCATAGTTAATATGGATGTTTCCTATCTCACAACTTGACTGTTCTCTCCTTGAGGATAGACATTCTATCTGGTACATGGAAAGTAATAGATGTTCATTGATTGATTTTACCACATTGTCTCTCCTCTAGTAACTTGACTGGATGCTGCTCCCCCCAAACAGGTGTTCAGCAAGGGCTCACCTGAATTGAATTGTTGGGTTGATTCATTAAAAAATGAAGTGAAAAGTTAAACTGTTAGTAAAAAGTGACAAAAAGAGCCTATTCTTCACCTCCAGCATGAGAGCTTATGCTTATTCTGTTGGTATTTTACCTAGCAGAGGGCATCCAGCAGATTTCCAGCAGTAAAATTACAGAAAGGTGAACCCTTCTCAATTGGAATGAATGTGAGACAGGGACTCATAGAAAGTCATCGAACTGTGTTTTTGGCTTTGGATATGGGTCAGTCGAGAAACCGTATTGTCAGCCCAATAAAACCCCCTTCCCGCTGCACCAATTACCCGAGCTGTGGAAGCCAAGGCACCAGGGTCCCAGCTGTACCATCACACCCGGCCCTGGGAACGGAAACCAAGTCTGAAATCTCAGCTCTAATTAAATCATGTGGAGGCTGGTGACTTTCCTGGCCTGCGGCTTTTTGATACACCACGTGAAGCTCAGCACAAGCTCCCTCAGCTGTTAATGTCACTAATAAAGGTTAAACCTTCAGCCCATGTTTGGCCTCTCCAGGACCATGGCCATAGGATGCTGATGCTGATACTGAAGCTCAAAAAAGCACAGTTAAAAATAAGCCTTAAAAATAAATATAATGACATTAGAGGCTAAGAATCCTAGGTACCCCCAAGACCTATGTGATTGAGTTGAGAAATATAGCTGGGAGGGGAAATCAATAAATCACAGAATCTTAGGAAGGGAGTGTGATACATTCTATTTTGTAAAAGAAAATTTATTAATATCTTTTGTCTTTATATCACTTTCATTTCCAAACACAGCTATACCCAGAAAACCATATTTTCTAATAAGAAAGAAAAAAAAATAAAAGGCAAATCAGCAAAATAAGCAAGTTAGACAAAAAAATTTCAAAGTTCCCCACCCAGAGTGCCCTACCTCTGCAACAAAAGGTGGCACGGATATTTAATTATATTTTATCAGGGCTAAGTTTGATGATTATGATTACATAGGGCTTGGCTTAATTTTTTAAATGATTTTTTTTCATTTGCAGCACACTGTTGTAGTGATTGTAAGAAACATTTTCCTGATTCTACTTACTTCACTTTGTCTTTGTTCATATAATCCTTTCCATGCATTTCTGTTCTTCATAATAAATGTTGTTTGCAAAGCAGTAATATTTCATTAGTTTGCATAAACATTCTCCAATTGATGATCATTAACAAAGACTTTGGGAAAGTTCCTTAATTTTTGTTCACCTTGTTTTCCTCATCTGTACAATGGGGGAAGGAAGATGATTACAAATGATCTCTGAATTTACTTCCAGTGATAAACATATGAAGGGAGAGCCAGCAGCAGTAGGATTTATCCTATGGTCTAAGAGTTGATGAGACGTCAAAAGCTACCAAGCCTAATCTATATCAGAAAACTATTGCTCTCAATGACATGGAAACATGTTCGTCCAGTTTTACCCAAACAGTCTTTAGTGAGAAGAGATACACATTACACACATATTCTAATCCTGGTCACCTTTATTTGGTTGGAGATTTTTCATTACATAAAATCTTCCTTTTTGCAGCTGTCATTCAGTTTCCTTTAGAGTCCAGAGTCCCTCTTCTACATGATCAACTGAAATAATAGGTGTATACTACTTCGCAATTCTTAAAGACCTATAAATGCTAGCTATTGTTAATATTATTATTATTTTATTCTTTAATTATTATTATTGTCATTAATAACACTGGCTTTCATACACTCTCCAATTCCTTCCAATGATCATCATACGATCCTGGTAGATCTCCTCTGAAAAGATTCCAACTTGTCAATCACATGAAAGTGACAAACCTTTGCATGTGGAATTTATTCTGGTGGATACTGGAAGGATCTCATACTGCTTGCATCTCTGACTCTTTGCCTTACAGCTGTATACAAATGTGCCGCTATCTTTCCCAAACTGTTTGAAATCATTCCCAGTTCTCCTGAGAACATTGCAAAAAGAGCCAGCATGTTTCATCAAGAACAGGTCATCCCAGACAGACCTTATTTTGTTTTTTGGCAGAATGAATAAAACAGTCAATCAGAGCAGTACTGAAGGTATAGTTCCCTGAGATTTTGATAAAGCATTTGAAAAAGGCCCCAAACCATTTTTGTGGAAAAGATGAAGAGGTATAGATGAGATGATAGTACAATTCAGTGGATTTGGAACTGGTTGAATGAGTGGATTCAAAAAGAAGTCATTAATAAATAATAAAGCATTCACAACACAAGATACAGGCTTGAGTGTTTGAGTCATCTAAGTCCTGCCATTGAATGGTTGCTCAATGTCAACTTAGAAAGAGTCCTCTAGTGGAGTGGCCCAGATACTTTTCCTTGACCTTGTGTTGATTAACATTTTTATTAACTCCAATAAAGTCATTTGAAGATGAAACCCAGCTGACTGGGATAGCTAAACAAGAATACAAATTCAGAATTCAAAAATACTTCAAGAGTCTAGAATACTGTGTCAAAATTAATAATACAGAGACAAATATAAAATCTCAAATTTGGATTTTAAAAAATCAACTTCAAGCAATGATGGAGGAACTCTAACTAAATAGTAATTCATCTGGAAAAAGATTTTGGTGTTTTAGCAGACTGCCCAATTTGATTAAACAATGAAATTTTAGGCTGCACTGAGAGACATGGTATCCAGGATCAAGGAATCAATCAACCAATAAGCATTTTCTAAGCACATACTATTTGCACAATATTCTGCTGGACACTTGAAATGCAAAGAAAAAAAATGAGAGTATCTGACCTGAACGAGTTTATATTGTATTTATGATTTCCCTGATTCTGTCTAGTTTGTCATGATGGTACAGCTGTGTTTCATGTGTCCATCATCATCACGATGATGAGAGATGTCCTCATTAGGTCTCACCTGGACTATGGCAATAATCTCCAAATAGGTCTCTCTGCCTCAGACCTCTCCCCAATCCAATTGATTTTTCATCCTCCCTAAGTAATTGTCTTAATGTTCAGGTCAGATCATGTCATACCCCTACTTAATAAAAAGCTCCTATTGCTTCCAGGATCAAGTATAAAATCCTTTGGTTGGTGTTTATATCCCTTTACAATATGGCCCCTTCCAACCTTTACAGGCTTTACAATTTGCCCCTCTCTGTGCCCTCTATAATTCAGTCCAATTGACCTTCTGTTCCTTCTAAGAGACTCTTCATGTCCCATTACCATGCTTTTGTATATGTCTAGAATACACAGGCTCCTTTTCACTTTCTCTTCTTGGAATCCGTAGTCTCTTCAAGATTCAACTCAATGTTCACCTTCTACATGAGACTTTTTCTTTTCTCTTTTCTTATAATAGTGACTTTCCCATCAAATATTATTTGCATCTGCTTTGTATAAATTTTGTGTATGTGTGTGTGTGTGTCTGTGTGTGTGTGTATTCATATAGTCTTTTCCATTGAGGGCAAGGACTGTTTCAGTTTTACCCTTGTATCTCAAGGAGCTAGACTAGAGTAAGGGTGCTTACTTATAATAATAAGTGCTTATTGATTGATAATAATTCTCCCTATTTCCCTCTCCCACTACTCTTTATTTATTTGTACATATGTTTATATTTATTCTGGAGATGTTTATATATGCATTTATCTTCTCTGACAGAATGTAATCTCCTAAAGACAGGAGTTGTTCACTTTTGTCTTTGTAATCCATCCCAATGGGTAACAAAATTCCCTATCCAATGGGGAAGTATAGTAAGTGTTTAATACTAATGCTTATTTATGTACAGAGTTATTGAACATAATCACTCCCTACCCCTTCACATACATATATGTGTATCTGTATGTGTATATACAATAGATACACACATACATATTACTTAATAAATAATTATGAATTGCTTTATCATCATTACCATGATTCCTCGTGACTATCCCCATTTTAGAAATGGGCAAAATGATCCTCAGAGATATTAAGTGATTGTATAAGCCATACATATAGATATAGATATACATGTACATATACACATGTGTGTATATACATATGCATACATATATACATATTCATATACATACATATATATACATATATAAAACAAGAAGTTCAGTCATAGAGATAGGAAGTAATTTCTTTGCCTGTGTTATCACTCCCAACCTTTAAGATACCATGAAGATTTCTCTTTTTTTTTATTAATACTTTTTATTTGCAAAACATATGTATGGATAATTCCTAAATATTAACCCTTACAAAGCTTTCTGTTACAAATTTTCCCCCCTACTCCCCACCCCTCCCCTAAATGGCAGGATATCCACTACATGATAATTATGTTAGAATACTTAAGAAATCGAATATATGTATAGTTATTGCCACATAACATTTTTTGTGCAGGAGAAATCATATCTACAAGAAAGAATAATCCGATAAAGGAAATACGATGCAAGCAAACCTCAATAGAGAACATGAAAATGTTATGTTGTGGTCCACATTTCACATCCCTCTCTCTGGGTATATATGGCTTTCTCATGAAGATTTCTCAATACCATCTATGAGATAACTAAAATCTTTCCCTTTGTCTCTCAAGTCTTCTATTTCAGGCAATCCATTTCTCTTTGCCCACTCATTCTTTGCTTAAGCAAAACTCTGCTTTCTTTTTGTCATTTCTATGCCTCTTTCCTTTATTTCAGTCATTTTGCTTTTTTGGTTCTTCCACATTAGGAGGTAATACTAGTATAACAGTGAAGGTTCAAATCCCACATCTGAAACTTACCATCTTTATGGTGTTGGACAAGTCACTTAATGTCCCTGGACTGCAGTGTCCTCCTCTGTAAAATGAAGGAATTAGATGAGATTGTTGCTAAGGGCCTTCTTTCTAGTTCTAGATCAATGAAGCTTCCATAAAATGCAGCTATATAATATTATGGAAATAGCAGTTTGTCCTACTTCCTCCCAGGAAAAAAAAAGTTGTGAAATAAGCAAAATGTATTGTATCTGTTCTCCCGAATCTTCCCTTTTATTGTTTTTCCCCAAATATGCTTTTTTCTTCCTTCTTTCCAATCAAAGTCTGCTCTCACAAAAGAAGCTGGTATATTAATTCACATTATTTTTGTGGTTGTTGTTCATCCTTATAAATCATAGGGAATGCTTAATGTGTTATTTCCACCTGGAATATTTACATTTTAGTAAGATAAAGAGCCTTAAGCTCAAAGAATTACTAGAGTATCAGGCACCAGCAAGCCAGACTTTAAATATATTCTCTATACTCCCAGAAGCAAAAAACGAAGGTGGTCAGCCCTGCTCCCAGAAAAAAAATGATATGCTATTTATTAAAAGGTGGCATGAAACATGATAGAATTCCTGGGGATAAGCAGTTGAAAAAACATAGAAAAGTATTGTATCGAATAAAAACAGGAGCATCTTCACTCATTCAATGGATACTTATTGAGTACCTATGAAATGTAATGTATGGTGGAGATGCTGGGAATGCAAAGAACAGAAGATCAATGAGCATAGGCTCATAGATCCAGAACTAAAAGGGATCTAATAGGATGTCTGGTTCAACGTCCCAATTTTACAAATAGAGAAATTGAGTCCAAAAAAACTTGCCCAAAACATACAAGTCATGAGCATCAGAGCTAGGATTTTAATTTAGGATCCCTGACTCCAAAGTCCACCACTGTTTCTACCATACTATGTGGAATTTCTAGCTTTGGAGAGACAATGGTAAGTTTCTATGAAGAAGAACATAATTATGGTACAGAAATGTTTATATAGAGAAAACACCCATTATAGGTATGTTGCCTCCATGCTCTTTATCCCCATTTGCCTCTTCTGTAAAAGCTGGAAAGGCTGGAAAAGAGCTAGAAAAGGCAATGGTAAGCTAGACCATCATCTTTTCCAGGAAAACCCCAAATGGGGACATGAAGAGTTGGGCACAATTAAACAACATATAATAGGAGACACGTAAATACAAGATGAGTTAAGGATGAAAACCAAACTAATGTTATTATTTAGGTTTTGTTTTTCCCTCTCAGTCTGGGAATTTAAGGTTCTAAAGATCTTTATATCAATTTATGGCTCTAAAGATCTTTGTACCTCCCACTTTCATTCCTCTGAAACAGCTATAGCTGAGCATTCACAGAGCAGAACTCCCCAACTCCTAGTCCTCCTCAGTTCTGGGGATCTCATCTTTAAGGTCACATTTGGACAAGAAGCTGCCCCAGTATCCTCTAGCTTCAGTCTCCAAGTCATTCCAGGCCCTGATGATGCTGTGTAAGGAAGCCTCTGCACAGCACAGCTGTCCAATTCTGTAATCCAGCCATTATCCATCACCAACCGAACCAACCATGACAGTGCACTAGATAACTACTAGCTCTATTAAGCCAGGAAATGATTTCTCTGCACCCTAAAGGAATTTTGCAGCCATCAGATTACTAATCCATTACAAGGAAGACTTGTCACTTTTTTTAAGTTCTTCACCAGGTAGCCAATTAAGCAGAATAAGTTGTACCAGCAACATCATATTTTATTGAGAATTCTGTGCTCACGAGATTTCCTTCAGTTTTAAAATAGCCCAAATGGTCAGCTGCCAAAACTCAGTAGGTTTCTTTTTAAGGAGAACATTTGATTCATGGTACTCTCAAAAACCTTAGATCTCTAGACACTCAAGATTAAAATCAGTCTTTTCTTAAATCTTTTTTTTTGTTCAGTTATTTCAGCTGTGTTCAACTCTTTATGACCCTATTTGGGGTTTCCTTGACAAAGATACTGGATTGGTTTGCCATTTCCTTCTGCTTATTTTATGCATGAGGAAACTGAGACAAACAGGGTTAAGTGACTTGTCCAGAATCACAATTAGTAATTGTCTGAGACTGGATTTGTACTCAGGTCTTCCTTATTCCAGGATCTGTACTATGTTCACTGGCACCACTTACCTGCTCTATTTTTAACCCTTGAAGAGGCAGCTAGATGGAGTAAAGGATAGAACCCTAGCTTTGAAGTTAAGAGGACCTAAGTTCAAATTCAACCTTGGATACTTAACACTAACTAGCATTGTGATTCTACTCAAGTTACTTAATCCTAATTGCCTCACCCAAAAAATAAATAATAATAATAATATTCTTAACTCTTGTGAGCATGATAACATAGATTTAAAACTGGAAAGAAACTAAAGGTCATCTAATTTAACCTCCTTCCCTTCATTTTATAGTTGAGGAAATTGAGGCACTAAAATCTCCATGACATAAGAAAAGGGAATGAAAATACTGAAATCTTAAAATATTGATGCTCTATAACCTATATTCATTATTCAGTTGGTTATCAAATTGCTGTTATGTGTATTACATTTAACTCAATAAGATTTATCCAGATCTATGATTTCACTGATTTAGGAAACTTCTCATGGAGAACACAGTGTGTCCTCCCTTGATTCCAAGCAACAGATTTTCTGTAAGTGATCTTTCTAGAGAGTAGCTTGGTTTTATAAGGAGTTAGTAACTCAAAGTTAATAAATAATAATAACTCAAGGTCCCAAAGATAAAAGGCTCTATATTTGAACCCAGGTCATTTGGACTTCATTTCTGTTCCCTATTTTTCTTCTGTACCATGAGGTCTCTTATTCCCAATTAATGGAGCATGAACTCAACTGTGATAATCTAATTAAAATTTCGAACTCACATACCTCTCTAGACAAAGCTTTTTTTGGCCAAGGAAAAATGATACACAAGAGTCAAGGATTTTATATGCTCTTCTTAAACAAACTCCCTCAAGATTTCAGGTCTTTGAGATACCATGGAGAAGTAGAAAGAGTAAAGACTTAGAAGTCACAAGCACTGGATTCAAATTCCACATCTAAAAATTAATATTTATGAATTTCAGCAAGTTATTTAATCTCTGTAGATTTAAGAACACTATCATCACTACCATCTGCCACACTGATAACATATTTTCAAATTTTTAAGGTCTCTCCATCTTCTCTACACCTGAACTCTCTTTTATATGTTCTTCCCACTCCCATATGTGAGTTCCTTGAAGTCAACAACTGCTTCACTTTTTCCTTCTATTCCCAATGACTATCACAGTGTTTGACATATATTATTGACATATATGACTGTTATTCAATAGTTGCAGTCCTGCCCAATTCTCTTCGACCCCATTTGGGTTTTTCTTGGCAAATATATTGAAGTGGTTTGCCATTTCCTTTTCCAGCTCATTTGATGGATGAGGAGACTGAGGTAAACAGGGTTAAGGACTTGTCCAGAGTCATACATGGTATCTGAGGCTAGATTTAACTCCTTACTCTGGTTAGCTACCCATTCCTGACACATAATAACCTGTTTATAAATGTTTTTCATTCATTCATCTGTAAAATTAGAGACATGGGCTAAATGGCCTCTCAGAGTCCTTCCATCTCCAGAGCCATGATCTAACATTGCATCTTTCTCTTAAAGAGAGGGTAAGTTCTAGAACAAATGCAAGGATTGAAAAGATCCCTATTTGGATTCCTTCAAAACTTAGAATCACCAAGGCATCATGAGTAATGACAAGATCTGGAGTCTGAGGGAAAACCTTCATTATAATCTTGATTCTACCCCTTACCATCTAGTAAGTCATTTGCCACCCTCACTCCCCAATCTTAATTTCCCCATCCATAAACTACTGAGGTTCTACTTTATTTTCCTTAATTCTTGTCTTAACCTTCCTCATTCCTAAATTGCTGAATTTGGACAAGATCAAAAGTTCTTAAGCCAGAGTCCATAGATTTCACAAAATAGTTTATGGTTAGATTTCAGAGGATCTATGACCTTAGCTAAGAAAAAAAAATTCAACTTTATTTTTATCAGGGCAGTTCACCTCCCTGAGTTCCAATCTGGTCTCAGAAACTTCCTAGCTCTATGACCCTGAAAAAGTCATTTAACCTTTTTTGCCTCAGTTTTCTCATCTGCAAAATGAGCTAAAGAAGGAAATAGCCAACCACTTTGCTATCTTTGCCAAGAAAATCCCATAAAGTTCATAGTCTGACACAATTGAAATGACTCAGCAACAACAATTTTCATTAACCTCCAACTGAAATTTAGCATTTCCTTCAACATTTAAAATCTTTTTTGGGAGAAGCTTTCATTTATCAGATTGCTAAAGGAGTCTATGACACAAAAAAGGTTAAGAGTCACTGAACTAAGTGGCAGCATGGTCACTGAGGTCCCTTGCAGCTCTAGAACTTTGATCTAGATCTATGGCATTGAGCAAAAGGAAGGATGAGGCACATTGCTTTCAGTTAAAATTATGAGGGACCTCAGAGAACATCTAACCCAACCCCTTCATTTTGCAAATGAGGAAACTGAGAGCTAGAAAGATTCTCTTTCTTCTTAATGTATACAAAGAGACCAAAAATCTGGCTGCTGTAGAGAACATCTGTGTATCACTTCCCTTCCCCTGGTGAATATACTAATGCCATGACTGACTCTGGAGTGCAATAAATACAGTATAATATATCAGCTCCAGCCATTGCTGTGTGTTCTTGTAGCTGACAAGATAGCCAAGAAGTGGATTTGATGGCATCTACTTCCTTGGAGACCTTCAATCAAAGTCTAAAATAAATAAGACAGAGATCACTGGGTTTATTGCTTTTGTTTCATTTGGATATTTTGCAATTTGTAGTTTTGCTGATGAATTAGGACCAATCAGCTGGAAGATGGTGGACAGAGGGTTTGGGGAAGAACATAGAACTTTGTCATACCCTTAAGGATCAGAGATGAATTAGTGCTTTGGTTGTGAGATTATAATAAAGTCTGGCAAAATAACACATGTCTATCAAAGCTCTTTCTATAGCTTTCCAAATATTTTTACCTATACAGTAGAGCAAGAATATCTTAGGGGCTGCTAGCAGAAATGATTGATTGAACCAAAATCTCCATATACTCTTACTGCCAACTCTCACCATATTGGTCTGCCGTCCCTTTCCTTAGGGAGAGAATAGAATGGAAGCAGCATTTGTTTATGCAGTTCACAGAGCATTATTGAAAATAAACCAGTGTTCAGTTTAACCCTGTATTTCTGTTTTCAGCTCTAACATTCATAGTACAATTTGAGACTAGAGTCACACATCTAGAGAAATGACCCTTTTGTGCCAACTGTATGGACTTAGAGTTACCTCTTTGCCAAAGAGCACATAAAACATCAGGCTTTAGTGGGCCTCATATGCTCTATATAGGTTCCTAATTAATTCTGTCATGTTTGAAAACAGATTTTCCAAGTTGTGAGTTTATGAAATTGGAAAACAAGTTGTGAATTTGGGGTAATTGATCCTTACTTTTGTGGGAGATAAAGGAGAATTCTGACCTAAAATTGATTGAGTTGTTTTGTTTCCTTAAATAAAAAAATCAACCCAAGTATGAACAATAACTTCCTTTTAACCCAAAGGCTGGTATAGATTTTAGCATTCAGACTTTGAAGCCATTGCAGAACCTATCCAGCTATTAATCTCCAAACTATGAGGGATTTATACTAGAAGCTTCATCCCTGAAAATGCCCTCCTGCTGAGTCAATAATTCCTGAAAATAAATTTACATGACAAAGTTCAATAACATTATAGACATTGTTAGGTTGTTCTGAAGGGAAGAAGAAAGAGAGAAGGAAGAAAGGAAGGAAGGAAAGAAGGAAGAAAGGAAGGAAGGAAGAAAGAAAGGAAGGAAGGAAAGAAGGAAGGAAGGAAGGAAGGAAGGAAGGAAGGAAGGAAGGAAGGAA
>JAJPUD010000777.1:540124-551136 GCA_023553655.1 Myrmecobius fasciatus | reverse complement strand
AGGGAGGAAGGAACTTTATTTCCATCCAGCTGTAAATTGCACTCCTTTAAATTTCATCATGTCCCCAAGCTGTGGAGTATCTTCCTTCCTCTTCCCCTATCCTTTTCTTATTCCTTTTCTTTTTAAATTTCTTTTTGGATTTATTAAACTAAATACAAAATAAGAAAAAAAAATAAAGACAGAAAACGAAAATTCAAAAGAATATATATTATGATGTACCCAGCAGAATATCAGGGAGGATTCAAAATATAAAACAATAAATTTATATTTCTTCTACTTTCATCTCCCCACAAGCACACTTCCCCCAAGCAGGCTATACTTAAATAGTTAAACACAGATGTATAGATTTTACACATACACACATACACAAAAGTATATATCATATCTATATACACATACATAAGTCTACATGTATGCATATCCATGTATACTCAGACATACACACACATACACATACATATACACACGTATATATGTGTGTATATATATATATATACATTTACCCATCTGAAACCACGTATTTAAAACAACATTAATATGGCTGATATAGGATATAGATATCTCTTGTGATTAAATCTTTAAATTTGACTTTTTCCTAATAATTTCTACTCCTAATTCTCATTGTAGTGTTTCTATATATCTCATCTCTTAAGCCTGCTAATTCTACTTGAATTCTGCTCCTTATTTGCCATTACCTAACCTCCCTCAACACATAGATCCTTCCCTTATTTTCCCCCCATTCTTTCCTTCCCTCTTTAATTCACTCCCATTGATCTAGACACCTTATCCCACTCCAATTAGTCTAAACACTCTTCTGTACCCGCCTTATCCTATGCTACTCTTTTCTTCTTCTTTATCCCTTTCCTGTTAATCTACACACCTCATACACTAGCATTACACACACTTCTATGCCCTAATTCATCCTTTGCGCTGCCCATGAATCAATGCATCTTGTCCCATTGCCATAAATCTATACATCCTTCTTTACCCCCACCTTATTCTGTTTCCTCTCCCCTTATTTCTTGACAGATTTTAAGGGTGCTATTCCTTTCATGTTTGGGGTGTGTGTGTGTGTGTGTGTGTGTGTGTGTGTGTGTGTAGTATTCCCTATTTAACATATTCCCAATATGAATAGGTTTTCAGAACCTCTTCCCCCTCAAAAAATGCCTCTATAGAGGTTCTTCCATTACACATCATTTGTATAACATAATTACTATTTTTACCTTTTCCTATACAGTATTGCTTTTTAAAATTAAATCATATTTAACTCAGCCTGAATCTTTCTTTTGAGCTGCCCAATTACTGATGTTAATTTTAAATATATGATATATATTTCCATGCACAATACATAAACAATTTGTCCATATTGAGTTTCTTAAAATTAATCTTTGATATTGGCTCTTATATGTTAAATTTTCTATTAAGTTTGGGTTTAATTGAGATAAAGAAGTCCTAAAAATCTGCAAGTTTGTTGAATATACATTTTTTTCTTCAATCTTATGGGCATTTTGCTGGATATGATTATTTTGGCCACAGAACTAGTTCTTTTGATTGCTAGCATATATTATTCCAGGGCCTGCAGGCTTTTATCTGGCTAAGTCCTATACAATTCCAATTGTAGCTCCATCATATTTGAATTGTTTCTTTCAAAATTTTCTCTTTGACCTGGGGATTTCAAAATTGAACAATAATATTCCTATGTGTTTTCCACAAAAGATCTCTGTAAGGTAGTGAGTTGGAGATTTTTTTTTCTCTTTCTACTTTCCCCTCTTGTTTGCTCATTCTAGGACAATTTTCATCTATTATTTTTTGCATAATTTTGTCAAGGTTTTTTCTGGTTATAGCTTTCAGGTAGTCTAATTATTCTTATATTTTCTCTTCTTGATCTCTTCTCCAGATCTGTTGTTTTTCTTACAAAATAGTTCACATTCTGTCCTATTTTTCAGTCTTTATTTTGTGTTATTTCTTCAACTCTTATAATGTCACTGGCTTCCCCTTGCCTAATCTAAGTTTCAAAGAATTATTTTCTTCTTTAAGATTCTGTTTCTCCTTTTCTAGTTAGTTAACTTTTTTTCATAATCTTTATTTTTCTTGGATGGTTTTTTTATTTATTTTTGTTATTCCTCAAACTCTCAATTGATTTTTTTTTTTGCTTTTTGCTGAGGCAATTGGGGTTAAGTGACTTGCCCAGAGTCACACAGCTAGGGAATGTTAAGCGTCTGAGACCAGATTTGAACTCAGGTCTTCCTGACTTCAGGGCTGGTGCTCTAACCACTGCGCCACCTAGCTGCCCCTCTCAATTGATTTTTAAAGTCTTTTGTGAGTTCTTCCATAATTTTTTCTGGGAAGGTATCCATTTAACATTACTTTTTGAGATAGAAGAGGCTTTTAAAAAAAAATTCAGTATCCTACTCTGAAAAGGAACTCCATTTTCCCTATTTCTATAGTAACTTTCTGTGGTTGGTTCTTTCTTCTTTGCCTCTTCATTATTTTTTAAATAAGAATTATTAGTATAAGCACCTCTAATTGTGAGGTAGGGGGATAGTGACTCTAGTTTCACTTCAGCTCCCTCCTTTGACCTGTAACCCCAAACCAAAAGCTCTCCCCACCTTACAGCAAGTGCCTGCAGCATCCCTGCCCTCCTTGCCTCTGCACTTACCAGGTCCCGGTTCCTTCTCTCCCAGAGCCACATTTCTGTAGCACAACTGGGCCAGGTGTTCCTAATCAGCTGAAATTCCCTCAGTTTTCCAGGGCTCAGACCCGCAACTCTCCAAGCTTGGGAAGTGAAAATTCTCAGGGTTCAAATTGAGGCTCCAGCCACACCTGGTTAGTCCCAGGACTCCCACTGGCTATTTCTTTGGAGCTAGTCCTGAGGTGTTTGTACTTCACATTAGTTAAACCCCTCAACCTTCCATCTTTCTTCAGTGCTTCTCGGGTATAGCAGGAAAATCCCTGCTTTGTCCCAAGTCTTATTTGTTTTTCACCAGTCAATGTTCACACTGAGATGAAAATTTGTTCTATTTATGGGGGAAATCTAGAGAGCTTGAAATTTTCTGATCTACTCTGCCATCTTCCCCAAATCCTCCCCTTCATGTTCCTTTTATATAGTGTCTTTCTTCTTTAGATTCTAAGCTCCTCGAGGGCAATTATCTTTCTTTTTCATATTTGTATCCCTGGCACTTGGCACAGTATCTAGCATATTGTAGATGTTTCATAAATGTTAGTTAACTGCCTGACTATTCCCTTCTGTAGTTAAACTCTTGCTACTAAGATCAGGAACTTGTACAAATTTTCTTAGAACTATAATTAATTTGTTTTTCCCAAATTACAGGCTCATAGATTTAAAATTAGAACATATCTTAGCTCCTCTATTCCAATTTTCACATTTTACAGAGGAGGAAACTGAAGCACAATGCAGTTAACTGACTAGAACAAGGTCATCCAGAGCATAAACTTCAGAGATGAGATTTGAAAGCAAGTTTTCTTAATTCCAAGGTCAATGCTCTTTCTCCTGTTACCACTACTTTTCGATCAGACTACAATGTCAGTGATCATTTGTATAATATTATCAAGACTTAAGAAGGATGTTTTTATGTAACACAAATGCAAAAGCACCTTAAGTCCTCCAAACATGGTTGCAGCATCCCCTAAAAGGGAATAGCTTCCAAACAATAACATCCTAACTAGCAATTTTAAAAGAACTTTTCCACCCTCCATTATCCAGCGACAAAGAGTCCCTTCCTATGCCTGGGTCCACTCACCCTGAACACTTTCAATTACTGTGTGTTAACAAGTATAAAACAACTTCACAGAAGCCTGCAGGAATGGCTGGTAATCAGTGGTTCAGGGCAGGGGATGACCTCAACTTGAAAGAAAACAAGACAGAAACTGCTCAGCCCATGAGCCCTGATGACTTCTCTGAGGAGAGCCAGTTATCCATAGAAGCAAGTCTTTTCTTTTTCTTTCTTTTCAAATGGCTTCTAGTGAAGAGTACTGGGAGTGATCTGCAAAGAACCAAGAAATGTAAAATGCTAAGAATACCAAAAGCAAACAGGGAGATGGATGGTGCCCTAGAATCTAAGAAAAGTAGCCACTCCATAAAGGAAAGGATACTTAAAAGGAGAGAAAAATAGAGTCCATCCATGTGGGTAGGGATAAGACTGATAGTGAGGTAGTATAATGGAAAGACTAGACTTGGGGAAGAAAAAAATAAAAAGCAAGTTCTCAGTTTATATCCTATCTCAGACATTTGCTAACTGTGAGACTTCAGGCAAGTCAATTAATCTCTAGAAGAGCTTCATTTTCCTTGTGGGTAAAATGAGAGAAAAGGAACTATATAAATTTAAAAAAATAAATGTACATATTTTACAAATGTTAAAGCACTCTATGAATGTGAGCTTTTGTGAATTTTAAATCATTCGGTTTCGATTCTTTGAATTGTTAAAAATTCTTTGCCTCTTGGAAGTTTAATTTGCTTTGATTTAAATCCCTGTTTATACACTTAACACTTAGAAGACATTTAACTTGGACTCAGTCTCCCAATTGTAAAACAGGAAAGATGAATGAGATAGTTTCTGGCATTCCTCAAAATATATGATCTTATGATTAGTGGAGTATGATAGTCAATGAGGAGTGGGGAGAAACTCTGTAAGATGTGAGATCCAAGGGTATTTTTTTGGATGAGAGAAATGGGAAATGAAAAATAGAAAAAGAATCAGGATATCCCAAACAACTATAAAATAAGAAAGATGAATTAGATAATTTCTGGCATTCCTCAAAATATATGATCTTATGATTATTGGAGTATAATGGTTAATGAGGAATAGGGAGAAGGTCTATAAGCTATGAGATTCAAGTCTGGTTTTTTTTTGGATGAGAGAAATAAGAAATGAAAAATGGATAGAGAATGAGGATATTTATCCAAAACCATGATCACCAGAAATTTATACCTTCTTTGAAATTCTATCCCCACAGGATGATACAAAGTAAAAAAAACTGCTAGAGCTAGAAATCAGAATTTGGGATTATATTCCAGTTTTGCAATTTCATTTTTCTGTGACTTTGAGCAAGTTACTCATTCATTCTGGACCTCAGTTTCCCCCATTTGTGTTGAACTAGATGACCTCTAATATCTTTTCCAGTTTTGAATTGATGACTTAGCCTTTAATTGTTTGCATATTGCTTCCCATCTGTCTTTTACAGTTATCTAGCTGTTTCATTTTTAAAGTATCTGGTTTCCCTAAGTAGTTTATGAGTTCCCTTAGGCTAGGGATGGTACTTCACACTTCTCAAATATTATAATCAAAAGACTTAAGAATAGAATTAGCCTTTTGATTATAATACTCAAGTATGAAATACCCTCTAAATCTAGAGATTCTAATTAAACTCCATTAGACTGTGCTTTCCTTGAAAACAAGGCTATCCTTTGACTTTTTTGTATACTCAGGGCTTAACAGTGCTTAGCACATAGTAGGCATGTAATATTGTTATTATAGTTGTGTGTCCTTTTTATAAAAAGTCCAAGGCCATCACAGGGTGATGTCATTTGTGAATTGGATTTAACTGAGATAGAACAGCCAAAATCTTCAGTATCATTCTCTTCCATAATCATTAAAATCCACTGGCAACACAAAAGTCAAGAGAACTGGTGATGGATGGCAATGCAGTGGAAGACCTTGGCACCTTCTGTGTCTGACAAAGGTCTAAGCTCTTCACAGAGCTTGTTTCAGCCATCTCGATGGCCGTTGGAACAAATTGTTCTCATCTGTCCATTTGGATTAATATCTCTAGTAGCAGGGCTTACGAAGCCCTTTTCAGGGCTGTTCATCCACCTTTATTTAACTCTCACCTGTGGCTCCAAGAAGCTGTAATATATAAAGTGGCCACATCCTGGTAAAATGTCTTAGCACGTAGGCTAGACCAGGTTGAGCATAACCAACAAACCAATTAAGGAGTGAGGAGAGTTATCTACCTCAAACATGTGAAGGTACATAATAAATGTTCATTGACTGACTGACTAATGGAGTCAGAATAGAACTGGCTTTGAACCTCAACTCCACAGAAGCCTCAGAGACTATCTAGTCCAATTCATATCTAAACAAGTTTCCCCTTACATATACTTGACAACTAGCAACCCAGCCACTTCTCAAATTCTTCCTAAGAGGGGAAACTCACAACTTCCCAGAAAGGCTACTTTATCTAGGGAAAAGTCTTATTGTCATAGAGTTTTTTCAGTATCAAACCTGAATTTGCCTCTTTGTAATTTCTGCCATTTTTCCACAGGGAACCAGTCTAATTCGTTTTCCATTTGAGGTCCTTCAGATATTTAAAGATAGTCATCAAATCTCCCCAATATTCTCTTTTCCAAGTTAAACAACCCCATTCCTTCAACCTTTCTTATGACATGACCACTTTTCTACACACTTTTTTTTCTCTTAGCACTCCTAACATTTGGATTTTCCAGGTTTTTAATGTTTTTCTTTTTTTGTTTTGTTTCTTTTTTAATACTCTTCCCTCAAGAAGCTTACATTCTAATGGAGTAGGAAATTAAAAAGTAGGTGCCTACAAGATATATTCAGAGTCAGAGCTTCTTAATCCAGGATCTATGAATTTTTTTAAAAAAATAACCATTTCAATAAAAGTTTTATTTATAAGTATGTGTATTTCATTTTGCAATTTAAAAAAACATCATTCTAAGAAGGAATCCCTAGGTTTCACCAGACTGCCAAAGGACTCCATGAGATACACACAAAAAGGTTAAGAACCCCTGGTGGATGTAGAAGATAGTCTGAAAATGAAATCATTAGCAGCTCAGGGATCAAGAAAGTCCTCTTAACAGTAGGATGAATTTGAGCTGAGTCTTGACAGAATCCAGGAAAATGAGGAAATGGAAGTGAGAAAGGAACTCATTCCAGGGATAAAGAACATATAAAGTCACACACTGACTTTTCCATTAAAGAAGGAACTTCAGGCACTGTAGGAAGGGAGGGGGCTTCAGAGTTTTATAATCCTGTAAACTCATCCTAAGAATAGAACCATCAAGTTATCATTCTAGGACAATCTGTTTCAGCAGGCTGAGTGGGCTGGTAACTGGTACCATTATTCTTGACACTATCTCCAGGTTACTCCTGCCTCTTTGATTCCCTTAAGACATTCAAACTATGCCAGATTGGTTGTGTGGACTCTAGTTGCTGGATGAGAATGGCAGCCTGTGGTGTGCATTACATACTGTCCTGGATCTGTGCTTATGATGCCTCAGGGCATCATCCTCTTGGCAGTAGCAGAAAGCTGGGAAGATGCCAAGAAAGCTGACTAGAATGGCATCCAGATGGGAGATTGTGAGGGTCCGGATTATGGAAGTGACAGTGAAACTGGAGATGAAGAGATAAATACCCATTGTAAGTCTCCTTTAACAATAAAACAAATTTATAACTTGTCTATAGTTTGATTTCCAAGCAAGTAAAGGCAATGATGACAGAACCTATTAATCTGGATCTAATTCTCATGAAAAAAGAAATGCTGTTAGTGACAAGATAGTAAAGAGACAGGGAGAATTTTAACATGGAATTTTTGAATTCATAATAGCCAAGGAAGGAAGTACCAGTCTGGGAATAGTTAGAGAAGATTTTTCAAAGTTCCAAAAAAAGCTTGAGAAGTAGAGTGGAAAGAGGAATGGATTAGGAACCAAAGGACCTGCATTCAAATCCCAACTTTCCCTTTTTACCACTTATATGTCCTTAGCCAAGTGAGTTCACTTATCTGGGTCTCATTTTCTTCATCTGTAAAATGAGAGATCTGAATGATCAATGATCTCTAAAATCAATTTGAGTCACTATGATCTTGTGACTCTAAAAGGTAAAAGTCTCAAAAAAAGTCAAAATGTCAGAAACGACATTCTCACAATATAATGCTAACTATTCTTTATGGGAGAAGGAAGCATCTATGGAGATTAAGCTGCCTCCATCACAAATGACATGTTTACCATATTTGCATATGATAAGTAGACAGGAACAACTAGCTCATTAGATGAAAGAGCATGATTCCAAAAGAAACTCAACTACTAGAATGATATGTATCACCTAATAAGATGAAATTTAATGGAAATAAATGTTATTTTATGCTTTTATGTTTTTGCATATATTTTTGTATGTTTTGTACAAAAAATCAATTGCACTTATACACAATGGGCAGGTAGGCTCAATAGTAGCTTATTTGGAAAAAAAATCTGGGAGATTTAGTGGGATTGCTTGTTCTTTATGAGCCAACTATATGACATATCCCCCAAGAAAAATTAAATTGTGTTTAACTTGCATGGAAAAGGCTAAGTGATAGTCATGGAATATTCTACCCTATTTGGGTAACATCTAAAGTAAAGTGATCATTTCTGAAGTCCACTTGTTTGTAGAAAACAAATGAGAAACAGTATGATAGAAAAGCCAATAAAGTTTTCTAATTCTCTACATATAGGCGGGGGGGGCAGGAAGTTGGATGAAGGAGAAAAATGAGTCATAATTGACTCAAAATTTTCAGATCCCATCCATGGGTTATTAATACAATTAGTCAGGAAAATAGAATGGGAGATGGTTTAAGAAAGAATATGTTGAATTTATTTCATTGATTTCATTCAAATCAATAAGCATTTATTACATGCCTACTATCTGTAAGAACCTTGCTAAGATTTGAGAATACCAAAAGAGAAATGAAAAAGTCCTTGTTTTTGAGGCTGTTGTATTCAAATGCGAGAGGGATGCGAATAAGTAAAAAAAAAAAAAAAAACTTAAATAGCCACAAAATGATTTTAACAGACTAAATTTTGCATAGTAGTTTATTGAAAATCCAGAACTGATGATGAGAAATCAGGTGAAGACAAAGATTTGCAATTCAAAATAGATCCAAGAATTGAAGCTTATAAAATGAATGATTCTTTAAAAGGTGTTGGGATGAAGGAAAAAGCAGGTGACCAAGATCTGAGCTTTAAGGAAGACCCAGATTTATGGGTACTTCTTTCAACTTGACCTCCATTCAATAGGTAGGTCAGTTAGGTCAATTTTAGAATGATTATGGCAAAGTTAATTAATATATATATAATGAATTAATATGTATAAAAGGGGTGGGGGGACAATTTTTAGCAAATCCATTAATTGTGCCATGTTCATTCTTGCTGTGTCAACTAAACTCATTTGGTTAAACTGAGAGGTCCTTAATTTATTAAGTCCTTTCCAACAGGAATAATTTTTGTACTTGTATTTCACAAGGATATGTGAATTACACAAGTTTTACAATGCTTGAGAAGGGTCATAGACAGAAAACTAGAAGGGCATAGGGATGTACTCTATTCCAACCTGTGCCTTTCACCTCAACAAATACGAGTAAGTAACAAGGCTAGGTAAAATTTGAAAAAGAAGGAGGAACACCTTTAAGAAGAAGGAGAAAAATTAAAAAGATTGGGGTATCAAAAAAAATCAGCCTTGATGATCCTATGTATCAATCAATCAACAAAGGGAGTCTTCACAAGTTGATCAACAAGGGGAAGACTAATGAGAACCAGGAAAAGTAGTATGCTAAAAATAAATCAATAAAGAGCTGTGGAGGCAGGAAAGGAGAGCTAAGGAAACAATACATAACACACATGAAGGGTACCATGGTGACACAAGATGGAGGGACAGATCTAGAGCCAGAAAGACTTGAGTTCAAATCCAACCTTAGACACTTGGTAGCCTTATGACCTTGGACAAATCACTTGAACTCTTTCTCAGTTTCCTTATTTGCAATATGTAAATAACAATAGTGCCTACCTCTCAGGGTTTTTGTGAAGATGAGATGACCTCAAAATAGTATATAAATGCTAGTTTTAGATTTTATCTTTTTTATTTTACATTATTTTATTTTAGCTTTTATTATTACTAATTCATTATATTATGTTTTGACTATTTGAAGATAAGCATCTAGAGAATTAACTAGATTTTCAAATGCAGGAAGGCAGAAATAATAAATGTATTTTTTTCAGATCATGATAGAATAAAAATCACATGCAATATAAGGCCAGGAGAAAATAGACCAAAAACCAATTGGAAACTGAATAATTTTATCCTAAAGAATGAATGGGTGAAACAGCAAATTACAGACACAATTACTAATTTCATCCAAGAGAATGACAATAATGAGACAACATACCAAAATTTGTGGGATACAGCCAAAGCGGGAATAAGGGGAAATTTTATATCTCTAGATGCTTATTTGCATAAAATAGAGAAAGAGAAAATCAATGAATTGGGCTTGCAACTTAAAAAGCTAGAGAAAGAACAAATTAGAAACCCCCAATCAAATACCAAACTTGAAATCCTAAAAATAAAAGGAGAGATTAGTAAAATTGAAAGTAAAAAAAACATTTGAATTAATAAATAAAACTAAATGGTTTTATGAAAAAACCAACAAAATAGATAAACCTCTAGTTAATTTAATTAGAAAAAGGAAAGAGGAAAATCAAATTGTTAGTCTCAAAAATGAAAAGGGAGAACTTTCCACCAATGAAGAGGAAATTAGAGCAATAATCAGGAGTTACTTTGCCCAACTATATGCCAATAAATTTGATAACCTAAGTAAAATGGAGGAATATCTACAAAAATATAGATTGCCCAGATTAACAGAAGAGGAAATAAATTACTTAAATAGTCCCATTTTAGAAAAAGAAATAGAACAAGTCATTAATCAACTTCCTAAGAAAAAATCCCCAGGACCAGATGGATTTACATGTGAATTCTACCAAACATTTAAAGAACAATTAACTCCAATATTATATAAACTATTCAAAAAAATAGGGAATGAAGGACTCCTACCAAACTCTTTTTATGATACAGACATGGTACTGATACCTAAACCAGGTAAAACAAAAACAGAGAAAGAAAATTATAGACCAATCTCCTTAATGAATATTGATGCAAAAATCTTAAATAAAATATTAGCAAAGAGATTACAGAAAATCATTCCTAGAATAATACACCATGACCAAGTAG
>JAJPUD010000777.1:470751-534592 GCA_023553655.1 Myrmecobius fasciatus | reverse complement strand
AATTGACTCAAATATATAAGAATTCAAGCCATTCTCCAATTGATAAATGGTCAAAAGATATGAACAGACAATTTTCAGATGAAGAAATTGAAACAATTTCTGGTCACATGAAAAGGTGCTCCAAGTCACTATTGATCAGAGAAATGCAAATTAAGACAACTCTGAGATACCACTACACACCTGTCAGATTGGCTAAAATGACAGGAAATGATAATGATAACTGTTGGAGGGGATGTGGGAAAACTGGGACACTGATACATTGTTGGTGGAACTGTGAACGGATCCAACCATTCTGGAGAGCAATTTGGAACTATGCTCAAAAAGTTATCAAACTATGCATACCCTTTGACCCAGCAGTGTTTCTACTGGGCCTATAGCCCAAAGAGATTTTAAAGGAGGGAAAGGGACCCACCTGTGCAAAAATGTTTGTGGCAGTCCTTTTTGTAGTGGCCAGAAACTGGAAATTGAAAGGATGCCCATCAATTGGAGAATGGCTGAATAAATTATGGCATATGAATGTTTTGGAATATTATTGCTCTGTAAGAAACGACCAACAGGAGGATTTCAGAGAGGCCTGGAGAGACTTGCATGAACTGATGCTGAGTGAAATCAGCAGAACCAGGAGAACATTATACACAGCAACAAGACTATACGATGATCAATTTTCATGGACATGGTTCTCTTCAACAATGATGTGATTCAAACCAGTTCCTATTGTTCAGCGATGAAGATAGTCATATACATCTAGAGAGGCCTGTGGGAACTGAGTGCGGACCACAACACAGCATTTTAATGCTTTCTGTGAATCTTTCCATTTGTTTTGTTTTCCTTCTTAGGTTGTTTTTTCTTCTTCTCTTTCTAGATCTGATGTTTCTTATGCAGTAAGATAACTGTATAGATATGTATACATGTATTGTATTTGTCATATAATTTATCCTATTTAGCATGTATTATATTGCCTGTCATCTAGGGGGGGGGGGGGGGGGAAGGAGTGGAAAAGCTTGGGAAAAAAAAGTTTTTGCAAAGGTCAATGTAGAAAAATCACTCATATGTTTTGTAAATAAAAAGCTTTATTAAAAAAAACTGAGAATTAACTAGATTTTTAATTTTTCAAGTAAATATTTCATGCATAGCCATATAGCCATTATATAACAATGGATGACAAGAAAACAAAGATATGAGAGGAGAGCTGAAAAGTTGTCTATTGTACCTTTTCCAACAAGCCAAGGTATTTTCATATACCAAATGAGCACATACACACACACACACACACACACACACATACACACACACACCTTGCATCACAATGCTAATCTTAAAGCCACCTTAATTCACCTGTCAACCTTATTTTGCATTTCATTACATGACATCCTTGCACATTAGGCTTTTAATATTTACTGATGATAATATTTTTAAAATTGGAATGATAGAGCTAGAAACAATAACTCCCACTTATGTAATGCTTTAAGATTCATAAAGCACTTGCCCCACTACAGCTCTATGATTTGCAGAGTACCTGTATTTGATGATAAAGAGCTTGAGAAGGATCTCCTGATCATAATTTCATTCACCAACTTTGCAGTTTAACTAAATAGAGCTCCCTAGAAATTATTGGACCTACAGGAAGAAGAATGATATGAATTAAGTATATTTTATAATCATAACTTAAATAGAATTTAGACCAAAAGAGAGTTGATAAGTCAAAGCAGAATAGTGAGTTCAAAAGTCACAGTTACAAAGATGCCTAAGGAACTCTTCAGCTAGCTAACTGGGTTAATTGGTGGGAATTTATATCACAAAAGAACAAAAGTTAGTCCACATGACTAATAAAATAATTAGCAGACTGCTCTTTATTTGGAGGAAGAAGGGACCACATAGGAACTGAAGACATATAGAAGGTAGCACAGAAGAGCAGCAGTAGTAGGTGAGATATTAAGCAGACACAAAAGGCATTGAAAATCCAGCAGACAGAACTATCTCTATTACTTCATCAAGAAAAGAATCTTGCTAGATCAGTGTCAGAAAAATTTTAAGAGTTTAAGGTCATGAATCAACACCTTTCCTTAGAACCCCTCCATATGTATGCATATGTGCCATCATGCACATTCCCTGGTCAAACTTGTTCTCTGGGTATGTCCTATACCCTATTGATGGCTTAATAACTTGTAAGAGAGTGTAAACCCTATGTACACAGGAAAACTCTTTCTTCTTAGGTAGCTTTCTATACTCTTTTAGTAAATAGTTTTCTTTACATTGTGCCCTGAAATCATCTAGAAAAAGAAACATTGGTGGGTCCTTTGGGATATGGCTTTGAGTAGATACTGACTCCTACCCACAATGTGCCTCAATTTAGAGCAATGTGTTCAATAGAGAGACCTTGTGTGTAATAAAAGTTCCCAAGTCCTATAGATATGCATGTATAACAATTATAAAAATGATATCCAATTTAAGAATTTTTTTTAATTGGAGTGTATGTCTACTATGGAGCCTCACTTTGTAGCTTACATAATCTGTTTGGAGTTTAGTTTTTATTTTAAAATGCTTTCTTCAGGCTATAAACAATTAGAATAAAACTTTCCTGGTTCCATTAATGACAAAGAGACCCAGTGTCCACAAAATTTGCTGAATTCTGCTTATTAGTGATAATATGGGAAGAGAAGATTAAAAACCAAGTTATTTTATGCTAAAAAGTAAATGGAGAAAATGTCTGAATAATTTGTTCTTGCTTACTCCTCAATTTAGGTTATTCATAGCAAGTATTCTCTAAAATCCAATTCTTGCTTGTATCAAAGTAAATTCAGTTTTTAAAAAATTAATAATTGGGAGCAGGAGGTGTCCAGGAAACAGAATATGAAATGAAATTCACTCAAATTCCATCTAGCATTGTTTATTTCAATGATGCAAAGAGAAATAATTCTCTCAACTAATCTTAGACACATTAGAAAATTGTTTGATAATTGGAAAGCTGTCAAATGATTTTCATACCAATGGATTTAAGAAATTTGAAGTTAAATTTCCTTTTTATTTTTATCTTTTTCTTGGGACTATAATGGGACAGGTAAATTTGTATTGTCAAAGGAATTTAGCATCTGCCTCCCACCGGAGAACTGTTTTGGAAAGTCCTAGAGTCATGGATCAAGTCATGGACAAGAGCTTTGAGATCATCTACTCAAGTGTCTTCACTGTTCAGATGAAGAAATAGAGTCACAGAGGCAGTGAAGTGATTGTGCAGTCAATGAAAGATCCAAGATTCGAACCTAGATCCCATAACTGCAAATCTAATGTTTTCTATGCATCAGCAGACTAAGCAACCACTTATATCAGGAATGGGGTACTTTTTTCTGCAAGGGCCATTTGGATATTTGAACATCATTTGCAGGCTATACAAAATTATCATCTTAAAAATCAAGCAGTAGCAAGTTATTGTATCTAACTTTCAGCTCACTATCATCTGTGGTTACCTTGGCAGGACCAGACCAAATATTTTGTGAGCCTTATACAGCCCATGTGTGAGGTGGATGTTCCCCACTCCTGACATGAATGGGATAACTTTAGAAAAGTCCCAAATTCTGGTTGCCTCAGAATGCTTCCCCCTCAGCCTGTCACGGGGCCTTGAAATTCCCATTTTTAGATCAAGTTCAAGGAACTAAGACATTATCTCCAGATAAAGATGCCCTACCCATTAATGTTAAATCAGTGTTATCCTTTAACACATGGAGACAGCTTAGTTGATTGGCTGTGTTAATTTAAACCTAGAAGAGAAAAAAATTATTAGATAATCAGATATAGGACTTACAAGTTTTGATGAGGAAGGGAAAAATCAGAAAAAGTTGGCATGGAGTCCTGCCTTGTCAGAGAAGATATTAGTGAAGTACTCCAGAGAGGGGCCCTGGTGACACATGAGACCATAATCCATGTAAATACTGAGGGTAAGAGATATCAAAGTATACTAAAGCCACTAAAATAAAACACTAATCTCATAATGTAATTGGGCCAGCCCTTTGGCTTTAGAGATACTCTCAATGTTTTTATTGGGTAGTCCTAATCATTGTAGATTCAAATCAGTTCAATTCAATTCAACAAATACTTATTAGGAATCTATTATGTGTAAGGCAGTGTGGTAGATGCTGAAATACACAAGCAAAATGAAAAGTAATTCCCTTCATGAAAGGACTGATTTAAAAGTGGAACAGGAGAAAAATTAATTCAAAAGAAATTAATGAGAGAAAATAAAAGCCTAGCATCATATTTTTGGTGTGAATAAATTAAACAATACAAAAAGAAAAGAAAAGAAAGGCAGAGAGGACCAGAAAAAAATTCTGGCATTTAAAATACTTCACAATATGATTTTCATTATTAAGATCTACTATTCAAGTCTTATTTCCCATTACTCCCCTTCACTGACTTTCTGATCTAATTAAAATTGCCTGCTATAGTTGTTCCCCATACATGACATCCTATCAGCCACCTCTGTGCTTTTGTCCAAATACTTTTCATTCAATTCCTCCTCACCTGGGCTCTTCAGAATCAATCCCTAGTTTCATTCAAACCACACTTCCAATATATGAAGCCATTCTTGACTCATCCACAGTTGTTTGTACTTAGTCCATTGTTGGAACTAAAAGTGCTTCAGGAGAACTAAATAATCTGGTCACTGTTAAAAACAATAACTCCATTTATTTAGCCAGTTGTTGCATCTATCTATTAATGGTTACCTATGTGCTAGACACTGAAATTAGAATTCAAGATACAAATATATGTATATATATATATATGTATATATATATATATAGTCTCTGTTCTCAAGAAGCTTCCCCTCAAGAAGCAACTATATATACATTCACGATATAAATGGGATGTAATCTCAAAGGAAAGACACTAGCAATGGGAGAGACCAAGAAAGGTTTCTCCTAGAAAATTGAGGCTTCAAAGGTTAAAAAGAGAGAGAAACTGAGGAAGTGAAGATGAAGAGAGCATTCTGGGCATGGAAAATGGCCAGTGAAAATGCCCAGGGGTCCCACAGTAGATGGTAAACCAGTGTTTAAAAAAAACTTTACTGGGTACTTAATAAGTATTTGCTAAATTACATCAAAAAATCAAATTGAAATGATGGCATATTTATCAAATTTACAAATGGCACAAATTTAAATAGGAAAACAGGATCTAAATTCACTAAGGATTCCTTCCATAGGTTAGAACATTGGGTAAAGCCTAGTAAAATGTTATTTAATAGGAACAAATGTAAAGTCTTATACTTGGGTTCAAGAAAGAAACTTCCTATGAATAAAATGGTAAGACATGAGGACACATATGAGAAAATATTGGACCAAATATTCAATAAAAATCAACAATATAATCCAAGAAAGCTAATGAAACCTTAGGCTATATGAAAAAAATACACTACTCCACACTAGAAAGTCTCTTGTCACTCATCTCTGCAATACCTCTGTAATCCACTTGGAACACTATTTTTCATCATATTTTATAAAGGACATTGAAAAAGAGCAAATGGCCAGAGGAAGGCAGGAAAAAAATGGCATAGGACCTTCATTTATTCCATGAAAGAAGTTTAACCTAAAGAAGAGAAGATTTAGAATGGATTTGATAGCTGCCTTCAACTATTTGAAGGACTATTAAGAGCAAGAGAAATTAGACTTGGTCTAAACTAATTTAAAGGAAAAAAGCAAATGAGATAAAATATGTAAAGTGTTTTGTAAAGTTTCAAGCATTTTATAAACATTATCCTTTATGGTGATTATTATCATCCAGAGAACAGAAGTAATAGTGATGTGTAGAAGTTGCAGAGGAAAATTTTGTTTAAAAATTAGAGCTAACCAAAAGTGGAACAAGCTGGCTTCAGACACCCTTACTTGAGGGGGTCACCCCTTACTTGACACATTTCAATCAAATTTGCTATAAACACTTATCAGGTATGATCTAATTTTGCTCAGTTTTGGGAAGGAAGGACCTCTGCATGCTCCCATGTAAATGTGTGGGAGGGCATGAACAAGAGCCACATGGGATGTATAGGCAAGAATAGGTTGCAATCCATTTCATTGTAGGCAATAACCAAACTGGTGGTATCATAGATCCATTTGAACATTTGAGTAAGAATTGAAGTGAGACCCAGTGTAGTATAATCAGTAGAGCTTCTTAAACTTTTTTCCACCCACAACCCCTTTTTGCTTATATACGTATATTAAAAAAGTATACAAATCAAATGTTTACTGATAGTCATAATTTCATGACCCCCACATTCAGTTGTTATATGACCCCATATGATGTCATGACCCACAATTTAAGAAGCTCTGCAATGGATATTAAGTCCACCTCAGACTCAGGAGGACCTAGGTTCAGATCCTGATACACACTGTGTGTATGACTGTGAATAAGTCATTTAACCTTTCAGTTCTCCCAAGCAATACTCTAAGATGGGAGTTCTTTGTGTCATTGCCCCTCTAGTCAGTTTGGTGAAACTTACTTTCCCTTTCTCAGAATTAAGTTTTTAAATATATAAAGATACTGAGAATTACAAAAGGAATCAATTATATTTAAATATATATGATATGAAATTCATAATATTTTTCCTAAGGTCACAGACTTGATGTTAAGAATATTTGCTTTCAGACTACACATTGCAGAACAGATATTGATATTGATTGATAGAAAGTGTTTTTCCACTAAAATTCCCTGTACCTAGGAAATCACAAGTTTCAGTCCTGCCCTCCTTCACACACACACACACACACACACACACACACACACACACACACACAAGATAAATGATGTTCCTTCCATGATCCTGAATGAAGTGAATTCACAGAATCATAAAATGAGCTGGAAAGGTCCCGAGACATCTCTTTATCTCTTATTCACAGAAGAGGAAACTGAGACTCAGAAAAATTTAAAAGTCATCCAACACTATATAAATGTTAGCGATTATGGTGATTATTATTGTGCCAAATAACAGAACTGGGAGTAGAGGGACAAAGAAGTAAATTTAAGCTGAGAGCTTTCTTAAAAAAAATAGTTTAGTTGTCTTGCCCAAGTACCCACAGGTAGCCAATAGTAGAATTAAGAGGAGATTCCAACTCAACCGACTCCAAATTTAATTGAATTCACTCTAACTCCCAATTTATAGTGGAGGAACCTGACAAAGCAAAGTCTTCTTAAGTACCCAGGATACCCAATAAAAATTAAGGCTGGAAACTCAAAGGAGTCTACTAAGCTAACACTACTATACTAAGATGCTGCCAATGGCAGTTAAGATGTATATGGAAAAGTGGATAAATCTAGCACATGATGAACCCCAGAAAGGCAGCAGTGGCTCAGCTTATCACCCGCTGCTTTCATGCTGCCAGCTTCTGGAGGCACAGCCTAGACATCTAGGGGAGAAAATCTTACATCTGTCATCCTTTGGACAGTGGGGGGGGGGGGAGGTACAACTACTTGATTTTCTTTCTCTCTCTCCACTTCCACCCGTGGAGGTAATCCCCATCCCAGTTTATGTTGCTCTAGCCTCCCTGCTGCAAACTGTAGTCATACCTTGCCCATTCAGGATACAGTGATGAGGAGCATTTCTCTCTCAAATGTGCTTTGGGTTCCTTGGCCCTAGGGAGAGGGGTTGTAGTTAGAAATGGGAGGGGTCAAATCTACCTTTGCAAATCCAGGCAGGGAAATTGTCCTTTTTTCACACCTCCAGCCTCTGCCCACTAAGTTAGTTTCCAGTTAGTCAAAGGCTTTCCTGGCAAAACTGTCTTTTCTCTATTACTCAGTCCCATCCCCTGTTGCTAGGAAACAGATGTGTCCCCTGAATCCCTAACTATTCTGCCTTCTTTCATATTTATATGCAATGCTGTACATCGTAACCGACAAAGTCATGTCATGTGGTCAGGTTGTTGCCAGTCAAAGAAAAAATTTGAGAAAATTGATATGCAAATGTATGCAGTCCCTATGCAGACAGAAGTGTGCCCCAGATGTATAGAAAGCATATAGAGATACATCTCTCCAGATAGATGCAGGATGTGTAAATGTGTTTTTCTTAAATCTTTTCATTAATTTCTTAGTAGGTTTTCTTTTTTATTCTTTTTGTTGGCTGGGTTTTTTTTTTATTTTTGCAAAGGATATCTTTGTCTATAGATAATTTTGAAGGAAATAGTGGGGAGAGTTTTCAGCAAACGCAGTTTCCATGGTTACAGAGAAGTCAGGCTAAAAATAGTACATGATGTAATCAGCAAAACTTTCACTGGTAAAGTAACTAAGGATGAAAAAAAAAGGAAAAGGAAAAAAAAAAAAGATCTGCAGTACAGTCTGAAGTTTGTGCATGGCCTTTCCGAGTGTATCCATAGCACTTGAATGATGATGATAATAGCTCACATTTCTAGAGCCCTTTAAGGTTTGAAAGGTGCCGTTCCTACACTATCTCATTTGCTTCTCACAACAACCCTGTAAAGGCACTACCGTTATCCTGATTTTATAGATTTATAAGAGTATAGCTTTAGAGTAAGAGGGGACTCCAAGAGCCATGTAATCTACCCTTCTCATTCTACAGATGAGGAAACTGAGGCTGCCACAGGTTAGTGATTTGCCTGGAATCCTACAGCTACTAAGTGCCTGAGGCAGGATTCAAACACAGGAGTTAGGATCATAGATTTCAATTAAAAGGGACCTTAGTGATTATCAGGACCAATCCCTGAATTTTACAAAGGAGGAAACTGAGCTCCAATGACTTCTTCAAGGTCACACAAAATGGAATTACATTTCCATGGTACATGGAAGTTCATGGATTTGAACTCATTAGATTCCACCAAATTCAATGAGTTTGCCATTGTACCATACTTAAATCCAAAAATAGGCATCTATCCCCCTTTTTGAATTATTCTCATAGTCTCTTAAATCTCATCTCTCTCTTTCTGTCTGTCTCTGTCTCTATCTGGTTTCCTCTCTCTATCTCTCTCTCCTCTCTTCCCCATCTCTCTCTGCTCTCTGTGTGTCTCTGTCTTTGATCTCTCTGTCTCTCTCCATCTGATTGTCTGTCTCTGGTGTATGTGTCTATGTCTATGTCTCTGTTTCTCTGTCTCTGTCTGTTCTCTCTCTCTGTCTCTCTGTCTCTGTATCTCTCTCTCTCTTTCTCTGTCTCTGTCTTCTCTCTCTCTCTCTCTTTCTCTGTTTCTGTATGTCTCTCTGTCTCTGTCTCTCTTGATGTGTCTCTCTGTCTCTGTCTTTCTCTCTATCTCTGTCTCTTTGTCTCTGTCTCTTCCTCGCTCCCCCTCTTCCTTTCCTTTCTCCTTCCCTCCCTTCCTCTTCTCTCCCCCTTTCTTCCCTTCTCCTCTTTCTTTTCCCTATCTCTTTCCCTAATCCTTTTCCCTCTCCTCTTCCCCTTCCCTTCCCTCCCCAATAAGTATAAAAGAAACTGAATTCTTAGGGAAACAAAATACATAGCAACAATATAAATGAAAACAGCAACAATACAAATAAAGCATGATTATAATGACCAAGCTTGGCCCTGAAGAATGGTTGAGAAAATACACTCTCCTCCTCAGAAGTGGAGATCTATAAGTTTAAGACATAGGGCATTCTGAAGCAATACATAATTATATAGAATTTCTCTTTGTCATTCCCATTCCCAATAAAAATAGATATGCAATAACCTGTCTTCAGATTCTAGAAGTGGCTAGCTCAGGGGCTTACAGAAGGAGGAGAGGAAGAGGTTCATCTGTTTGCCTTCATTGCAATCTTTTTTTTAATTCTTTAGTACAAAAGATAACATTTTGTGGAGGGAAGGGAGAAGGGATATAGTTGAAAATGAAAATGATGTTAAAAACAAAAGAAAGAAATTCAGATTTTTGGAATGAAGAAATTATAATCTAAAACCCCTGGATTATCATCTCTTCCCTGACATGATTTCTCAGTGTGACATGGGACAAGTAATTTGATTTCTCTGAGTTTCAGGTATCTAAACTATTAAAGAAAAAAAAAAGAATGGTCTCAAGATTATTCTTGCTCATGAGTCTATGAGAATTGGTAGAAATAAATTTATACTAATAATATGACATTAATATGAGACATTAATTCCTTTAACACATCATTTTCCAGTCTCACATTTGAATTTTTTCATCCATTTTCTACATTCCCTCTGCAGAAATTAAGGGAAATGCCCACCAGTATGATGGAAGTATGTCCTAACAGATAGCTAGTCAGCCTCAATGACAGGAAGATCTCACTCTAAAATTGGCTAGGTGGCCCTGGTCAGGTCTCAACTTCCTAGTATCCTAGGGAATTTTCCAATAATGTAAATTGCAAAATGTGACCCTAAGACCAAAGACTGGTCAATTTTATTTGTAAGAATTTATTAAATGCTTAATTCATTCTTGTGCATGGAATAATACATTTATTATTATTTACTATGTGCAGAACACTGTGCTAAGGGCTGGAGATACAGATAGAAAAGTAAAATGGTCCCTACTCTCAGGGAGCTTACATTCTCCTAGGGGGAACATATATTTCATGGAGGGCAGCATCGGGATATTTATCTAGAAAGGTAAGCTCAAAGCAGACTGTGAAGATCTATAAATGTCAAGTTAGCAAGTTTAGATTTTATCCAAAGGGCAATGGGGATCCATTGAAGATTCTAAAACAGGATGAGTGAGTAATTCAGTCGTCCAGCAAGTCTACCATATGATGAGCCCCTCAGAAGATAGCAACAGCTCAGTTTAGCCCCCACTGCTTCTTCGTCTGCCAGCTTCTGGAGATATAATCTAGACATCATGGAGAGAAAACCTTGCATCTGTCGTTCTTTGAGCAGTGGGAGGAAAGACACAGTTCTGTTCTCCCACCACATGTCCACTTGTGGAGTGATCCCCTACCCCCAATTTATGCTACTCAAGTTTATATTCCTATCTGACCTCCCTGGTCATATAGGAGAAAGCTACCAGGGGTATATTTCTTTCTACATGAATAAGCAAAGGGGTATTGATATTGTCATATTAAATGTATTATATGTCCTATCCGCTCTTTTCCTGTTGTTTTATATGGAAATATTCTCATTTGATGCTGTTTCTTAAGTTAATTTAAAAAGTGGGGAGAAAAAAATGAGGAATGTATGACATCTGATATTCTTCCCAACATCCTTATCTCACACCTGGTATAATTAGGTCAGAAAAGGAAGAACAAAGATCTCATCTGGGTCCCTAAACCAGACCTTAGAAGCTAGGGATCAAAGGGATGGTTAGATTAAAAAAAACCTGCAAGGAATAGGTTCAGTGACAGACATCCCACTTGCAAGTGTCCTTTCTCTGGTCACAGAATGAATTCTGACCTAATGGATTGCCAAATCATTATCTCTGTGACTTTACAGTTCCCCTGTGCCAGGCCCTTTCTTTTCTAACCAAGCCTTGTTACAGGGACACTCTCCAAAAGCAAGCCTTTGTAAAGACTAAGTCTCTTCTCCTTGGTTCCTAAACTATGAGAGATCTAGGGAAAAATAGAACTGAGTTTCCAACTTCTATTACTGGCCGGATTCCCTTTCCTAGCTCAAGGAAGAGAACTGATTTCTAGCAAGCTCTGAGTCTATTCTTCAAGAGAAAGTACTCTAGTTAATTTAGGTCCATGGCACTGGAGACAAGTGGACTGGAGAGATTTTGGAAATATTATTGCTGTTGAGGATGTTGGCAGTTTCTAACATTTATTTCCATGACAGGTATTAAAAAGCCAGAACAAAGAGTCTAATCCTCTAATTTTACAGTGGAGGAAACTGAGATGCAGATGAGCTATTGCTGCCTTCTAAGGGGTTCATAATATCTATATTCAATATCTTTGCGCAAATCATACAAATGTGAAGTAATATAGCTAAGATTTGACCTCTAGAATTCTGCATTTTCTTTTTAGATGTGCAAAGTTGTGGTTTCCTATCAACCACCTTGTTTTAATTTTTTTTTTCCTGTATACACATAGATTATAAGATCATAGCTTTAGAGCTAGAAAGGATATTATAGATAATCTAATTCAACCCTTCCATTTTACTGGTGGAGAACTGAGGTCTAGAAACTTACCAAAGGTCAGATAAATAATAAAAAAGCAAACGGGATTTTAATTCAGCCCCTCTGATTCCAAACTCAGCATGATTATCACTTTATCCTGTTACACTTCTTTGATAGAAAGTGAGCTCCTTGTATTCCAAAGAGGGATGTAAAGAAGGGAAAGGGACCCAAATGTGCAAAAATGTTTGTGGCAGCCCTTTTTGTAGTGTCTAGAAACTGGAAACTGAATGGATGCCCATCAATTGGAGAATGACTGAATAAATTATGGTATATGAATGTTATGGAATATTTTTATATAAGAAATAATCAGCAGGATGGATTCAGAGAGACCTGGAGTGACTTACATGAACTGATGCTAAGTAAAATGAGCAGAACCAGGAGATCATTGTACAAAGCAACAGCAATATTATATGATGATCAATTCTGATGAAGGTGTCTCCAACAATGAGATGATTCAGGCCAGTCCCAATGATCTTGTGATGAAGAGACCCATCTGCACCCAGAGAGAGGGCTATGGGAATTGGGTGTGGATCACAACACAGCATTTGCACCTTTTTGTGTTGTTTTGCTTGCATTTTATCTTCTTTCTCATTTTTTCCTTTTTAATCTGATTTTTCTTGTGCAGCAAAATAATTGTGGAAATATGTATAAAGTAATTGCATATGTTTAACACATATTGGATCACTCATTGACTGGGGAAGTATGAAGGGAAGGAAGGGAAAAACATTTAGAACACGAGGTTTTGCAAAGGAGAATGTTGAAAATCATCCATGCATATGTTTTGAAAATTGAGAGCTTAATAATTAAAAAAGAAATAAATTAAGCTCCTTATGAGGAGAGATTTTTTTTCATATTTTAGTATTGGTATCATCTGCTCCTAGCATAGCACCTAGTACTCAGTAGATGTTTAATAAAAAATTTTCAACTGATTAAAAGAATGGAAAGATGAGTTCCATGCATAGAAAGAAAGGGAAGAAGGAAAGAAGAAAGGAAGAAAGAGGAAGGAAGGAAGAGAGGGAAAGAAGGAAGGAAGACAGTAAGGGTGGGAGAGAGAGAGAGGGAGGAAGGGAAGGAGAAAGAAAAGGAAGGAAGCAGAGAGAGGGAAAAAGGAAGGGAGGAAGGAAGGAAGTGAGGGAAGAAGGAAGAGAGGAAGGAAGGGAGGGAGGGAAGAAGGAAAGAAGGAAGGAAAGAGGAAGGGAGATGGAACAATGAAGGAAGGAAAGAAGAAAGGAAGGAAGGAAAAAAGGAAGGGAGGGAGGGAGAAAGGAAAGAAGGGATGAAGGGGGAGAGGAAGGAAGGAAGGAGAAAAAGAGAGGAAGGGAGGGAGGAAGGAAAGGAAGAAGGTGGGAGGGAGGGAAGTAGGCTCCTAAAACTCAGTTAAGAAAGCTTTCTTCTTATGTGGCTTTAAAAAGGTACTTGGATATAAGATTTATAAAATGATTTTTAGGATGTATTTAGAATTCATCAGGTTTTATTACTTATTATACAATATTGACACTTTTATAATAACATATTTCTATAGCACTTAAAGATTTGAAATGAGCTTCCTCTACAACAATCCAATGAATTCAAATACTTAGAACTGCGTCTTACACCATATGCTTATTCACATGCAATAAACTCGAAATGATACATAATATAAATATAAAAGGTCACATTATAAAAAAAAACATTAGAGGTGCTAGAAGTAGCTACCATTTGGATTTATGATTGGAGGAGGATTCTTAAGCAAAGAAGGAAGAAAGGTGATCATAAAGACATTTATAATTATATAAAATTTAAAAGTTTTTGCACCAATAAAACCAAAACAGATGCTTCTGGAATAAGAAATGAAGCTTTATATGGGAAAATATTTGCATCAAATTTCACTTATAAAAGTCTCCTATTGAAAATGTAAAAGAAATTGACCCAAATTGATATAACTTTTAGGTAACTGACACACAGACAAAATTGCAAAATATCATTTCTCAATAGAAAACTGGACAAAAGGAAATAAATAGTTTTCTCAAGAGAAAATCCAAGTAATAATAATGGCTAATACTTACATAGCAATTCAAACTTTATAAAATCCTTTATATTAAGATTCTTATTCGATCCTTATAGCACTCTTATGAGGTAGCTTCTATTTTACCCCTTTTCTACAGATGAGGAAACTGAGACTGAGAGGTTAAATGACTTGCCCAAGGTCACAAAATCAGGAAGTATATGAGGTAGGATCACAAATTCTAATCTCTCAGAGTCTAGCTGCTGAACTCTAATGACTATCCCGGGCTGCCTCTTACATAAAGAAATGCTCCAAGTCACTAATAAGAAAAATCCATACTAAAACATTACTGAGATTTGACCTCACATCCACCATCTTGTCACAAATGGAAAAAAAATGAGAATGGGAAGTGTGAGGTGAGATCAAGGAAGATAGGCACACTAATACATTATTATTTAACTGGGGGCGCAATTATCCTGTCAAACAATTTGCAATCATATAAGCAAAGTAACAAAACAATTCATCTCCTTTGACATAGAAATCCTACTACTGGCCACATATTCTAGAGAACTCAAAGACAGAAAGATCCTAAAATTTTCTAAGTTATTCATGACAGCATTGTGTGTTTTGTGTGTGTCTGTGTGTCTGGAAACTGTGTGGATGTTCATCAAATGTAAAAGGAATTTTTGTAAATTGTGATAGGTGAATGTAACAGAAAAGTCTTCTCTTGTAAGAAATAATAAGAATTAACAGAAATGTGGGAAGACATAAGAACTGAGAGAGAACAAGAAAATAGCACACAACATATATACATACATAAACAAAATGATTATTATAATGTAAACAAAAATAATACTAAAATGCAGTTGACCTCAGATTAATTGTAATGACCAATCTTTTTCCTGGAAAACTGATGATGAAAAACAGTTCTCTCCACTCAGTGAAGATGGAGGAGAAAGGGAGAAAAATGTGACATCAGATATGGTTGTTTTGTCAGTAAATCATCAAGCCTTTATTAAATGCCTATTATGTACCAGGAATTGTGCTAAACATTGGAAATATAAGTAAAGGTAAACAAGAGTCTGAATGCAGAATGAGGCTATTTTTTTATATAGTCAATGCAGGAATTTGTTTATAATGAGTTTGAGGGATTGGTTTTGTTTTGTTGTCTCAGTTGGAGGAGATAAGGGAAGAAAAAATTGTGAATCTGAAAATAAAATAAAATATTTAAAAATTCCCACTTTCTAGGAGTTCACTTGGGAGAGACAACATGCAAATAACTGTGTACAAACAAGATACATGCATAATAAATTGGAAATAATCAACAAAGGAGAAGATTAGCTTTGAAGGGGATTAGGAAAGATTTTTTGTAGAAGTTGGGATTTGAAGGAAGCTAGGAAATCAGGATGTGAAGATCAGCAGGGAGAGAAATTTATCTATGAAAATGTAACCAATGAAAATGCCCAGAGTTTGAAGAGCTATTTTATGCAAGGAACATAGCAAGTAGCTTCATCACAAAATACTTGAGAGGAGGTAAGGTTTAAGAAGGCTGAAAAGAACGAATCAGGTTGGATAGGATTTTATAAGCCAAACAGACAATTTTTATATTTGATCCTGGAGGTAATAGGGAGCCACTAGAATTCAATTCACCTCCCTAGGTGAAATGGTCAGATGTGTATTTTAGAATAATAGATTTGACAGCTGTGTGGAAAATGGCCTAGAATGAGAAGAGCCTTGATGTGGAAAGACTAACCAAAAGATCATTGCAACAAACCAATCATGAGGTGATGAGAAACTATACCAGAATATGGTAGTCAGAAGAAAAAAGGGAGTGTATATAAAAATGTTAGGAAGGTAGAATCAATAGAACCTGACAATACATTGAATATGAGGAGTTGAAAAAAATAAGAAGTTGAGGAGGTTAATGGTGCCTTGATTTTAGGGAATAGGGAGAGGTTGGCAAGGGCAGGAGGAAGAAATAATGAGTTCAGTTTTTGACATATTGAGTTTAAGATGTCTACAGGACATTTTATGTCTAGAGATGACTAGAGAGATCAAGGCTGAACAGTAAATTTGAGAAATATAAGCTTTTTTTGAGGGGAGTGTAAGAAACAATCTTTTTTGTAGTCAATTCCCAGTACTTTCACAATGCTTAATAAAAGTACTTTCATTGATTACTTGTGAACAGTCTATAAATTATATTCTTGCAAAGTTTGAGTTCCTTGAAAAGTAGGGTGCTATATTGGATTACAAGCATAATTAACAGAATCCAGAAGAGGGAATTTAGCCAGATCAATAGAGTATGGTTCCAATCTTTATCTTGTAGAGAAAACAGAATGTCTGGATGGTTCAAACCAGAGTGAGCTGAGTCATTAAATCCAAGGGTCAGACAGGAGTCCATTGGCCAGAGAAATCAAAATAGAACATTATATAAGAGAACAGTATGCTTCAACAAAATGCAGATTTGTTTCTTACAACTTCTCAACTGGAGACTGAATTTTTTGGCAGAAGATGAAGTTGGAAGTTGGCAATATCCCTTCTTCCTCTGCTGTGTCAATCAATCACTGTTTATTAGGCACGTAATATGTCACTGTCTTAGATGCTAGAGATACGAAATCTTAAGTGAAACAAATTTAAAACAAAATTTAGTAGCTCAATACAGTGCAAGTGCTATTCCATTCTACTGAAAGGCAGATGTTTAAATCTTATAACACAAAGGAATTTGTAGGACTATTATTTAGGCATTTCCTATTTCAACTTGGCTTGGTATTGTCTGAACAATTTCTGATGTGTATCCACCTGTGGAAGCATCTGAAGAGGGGTCACTATGTTGCACCTGCACAAGTCAGTTAAATCCATTCATTTCTTGTGTTTCCTTTTGTTTCTTTGAAGTCTTCAAAAGCTTCTTGAATCCTCTAATTTAGGGATTAATCCAATTCAATGTAATTGTAATATTGTTTTTTATCACCCAATGGTGCTCTAGTCAAATAATAAGTATTGATTTTAAGTGCCTACTGTGTGCAAGGCACACCTATGCCAGGTACTAGAGGAAAAAAGACAAAAAATGAAAGACGAAGCTTGCATTAGTTGGTAGACTAGAAGGAAGCTAAATAGATCCATCCTTGTAGCAGAAACCTTGCAAATTTGGGGCATGAAACAAATTCCCATATGCAATGGGCCAGACATGCTAATGAAATTAAAGGCAATTAACAGAGGCTAAGGGAGAGAACCTCCCTACACAAAAACAATGAACCATGATCTGGAACAATGATGATTGAATACATTGAAATAATTGCCTCACCCATTCTGCTCCTTTTTATTTTTTGGCTGGCTCATCATATTTTATTTAGCTGAAATCTAATACAGCACTTCAATCTGTTTCACACAAACCTGTGTAGTCATATCACCTCTCCCCCCTCCTGAACCAGCAGAATAAAAAATCTAGAGGAAAGAAATAGCTTCATTTTTGTCTTTATATTCCCTAGCCCCAAGCAAAGTGATTGCCACATACCATATTGTAGTTGTTTAATAAATACTTGCTGGATTGTTGAATCAGTTTGTCCAATCTCATTTTACAGATGTGGATTAGTCTTGCCTATTCCAAGTAGAATTTAAAAAAAAAATTTTCATGCTGCCTAGCAAATGCTAGTCACATCTTAGCTGCTGGTTCCTCCCAGCATAAGGTTACTTGCTTCTGCTTTGTATGTGTCTTGTATAAAGTCCTGATTATATAGTAGTTACTTAATAAATGCCTGTTGATGGACTGATTAATTGATTGATCTTACACTTGTACATTTTCTTAATCTTCTGTATAGGACTTTATATTTATTATTATATGTCATCTAGGTAGAGTCAGCCCATCCTTTTTGCCATGTAGATTTTTGGGGATAGTCACTCTGTCATCATCCCTTTTACAGTTCTAATACTTGTAGATATGATAAACATGTCACTCATGCCTACTTCAAAATCATTGATAAAATTTTTTTAACAGTTCAGAACTAAGAACAGTTCCCTGGGGTATTCTAATCCCCTTTGGTTAACCTTTCCTTCCAGCCATTCAAACCTGAATCCATCTAATTAGTCTGTCATTTAGCCCACATCTCTTCACCTTGTCTACAAAGATGGCATGAGAGAGTTTCTCAAATGAAATGATAAAATGCAAGTAGGGCAATACTCTCATCTACTAGTCTAGTAACTCTATCAAAAAGAGAAATCATTGCATGCCTTATTATGATTAAGTCATATCATCTCTTAGAGATCATTGCTTCTCTCTCTAAAACCACAATAAACCATGTCTTTTACAGCAAATTAGAATTTTGCCAGGAACCAAGTTAACCTCACCACATTTTTGTTTAAGATTCTTACTTCTTATCTCTTTCCTTTTTTATAAGTCCCATAGGGGATAAGTATAGGAAGTTTTATCCCAACTCTCTTTATCTTCATTCTAAAGTTTTCATCATTTTCACAAGTCTATCATCAAACATATGTTTTTAAACACATGAAAATTTATTATATACATATACTTCAACAGCAGCCTGATTCAAAACAGCATCTTGATCCAGAGTGAATAATCCATTTTAAAACTAGAGGTACAATACCTAGGATGTAACGGTTTGGAAAGGCATTTTTTTTTTTTTTTTGCTTTTTGCTGAGGCAATTGGGGTTAAGTGACTTGCTCAGGGTCACACAGCTAGGGAATGTTAAGTGTCTGAGACCAGATTTGAACTCAGGTCTTCCTGACTTCAGGGCTGGTGCTCTATCCACTGCGCCACCTAGCTGCCCCCTGGAAAGGCATTTTTTTGGAAAAGGGAGCAAGTCAACCTCTTAAGAACCTTAAATCTCAAAATTATCTATTTACTATAACACATTAGACCATCTCAAAATCTTATTATGAATGAAGATTATAACAATGACCAAGTAGCTTTTCTTTTAAAACAAAAATTTACCCTAGTAACTAAAAACAAACTGAATTCTTTCCCTTCCAGACAAAAAATAGCAGTTTGTTCATAGAACTCTTGAGCAAATCTAACCAAAAAAGGTTTAAAGCAGCCCTATTTTGAAAATGTATCCAAAATATATTGCTTTGTAAGTTGCATTATCACTAATAAAATATTCAAAATGAAAAAAGCAACATTGCTTTACAGCAAAATTGATACCAATGTCAAAAGAAAGTGTATAAAATGGCACAGAATTAACTTTGAAATTTTAGTACAATGTACCACAGAAGAAAATAAAACCTGTTTTTTTTCTTATCCCTTATTATGAATTTTTCATCCCTAAATAATGGCCCAACATTCTTAAATTTTAATTTGTGGTCCATTGATCCAGATCATGTTTTCTAACATTACGTGTTCATTTCCCAAATCCTATTTTCTGTACGAATTTAAGGCAGCAGTAGAGATGAATATACCACCTACATCCTTTAGGTGTTCAGTTTCTTGTCCAAAGTTTTGCTTCAAGTAAGAATGCTTCCCAGGTTCTTTCTGGTGCTGTCATTTGTATGCTCATAAGTGACACTGAGTGGTGAGCATTAGCTTTGTTATACCCATCACATTCTGGACACAAACCACTAACTATAACACACCTCTCTATTTTTTGTGTTGGGTCAAAATATGGTTCTTTTGGTATTCTTCAGATGAAACACACCAACTGCCATCTCCTCCACTGGCATCTGTATCTCCTCATCAATTTATAATTTATGTGAAATTTCTTCTGCCTCAGAAAATCAAACTATATTCTCCCTGAGAAAAGTCTGAAATCTATTATATGATGCCAAAAGTTTAGGAGTACTTCTTTTTGGTCACATTCTACTGTTCTTTTACCTAAGATTTCCTTGTGCATCTTTGAATTTGTTTTCCTCATTTTCCATTGAATCAGTTCCATTCTTTCAAGACTTCCTACATGAGATTTTTTCTGATCATCCTATTTGCTAGTTAGGTACTCCCCCTCAAAAGTCCAAATTATCTTGCATTTGCTTTGTACATGTTTTGTATTTGAGAGGTTGGTCCCAGAGACAGAACTATGACACATACTGCCAGACTGACATTTGGCTAGTCACCTCAAATCTCAGTGCTCCCCCCCACCCAGGGAACTCTCTCAAAATAGAAGTTGTAGAATAGTGCCAATCTGCATCTGGAAAGAAATTTCTACACTAATGAACAATGAAATTACATGAGTAGTCTTTAGAAAGCTATTATTTGTCACTATGTATATGTGTTGTTTCTCCAAATAGAGTAACAAATTCCTTGATGATAGAAAATGATCTATTCTTGCCTTTGTATCCTTTTTCTTGTCTTAAGACAGATGTTAGATAACATATATGAAATAAAGCCACTTTTATCAACTGTTTTGGAAAAAAACAATTACTTTTTATTTTTATAAAGGATATTTTTCTAACATGTAATGGGTTTGTTATTTTTAAATAAATATGATTTTTTAAAATTCATCAGTTTTAATTTTTATCAGGTAAATATTGATAGATATTAACCACATAAACAAAACCTTTTTGAAATTCTAAATAATTTTTAAGAGATGAAGAAGTTTGAAAATCACAGTATGGTCACCAATCAAATTAAGAATACAGTCCCGAGACTGGCAAAAATATCTGACATAAACAATAGATAAGTATGCTCTTCTAGGAATTTGTTTCCAGAATGTGACAGAGACCTTTCCAAGGCTTGTCAAATCTGATGATCACCAGCCAATGGTTATTCATGGGTTTTTGAATGCTAAAACCTGAAGGAACCTAGGAAGCATTGCTATATGTAGCAAAGCTCTGAGTAGGAAACTTACTTAAGGGATGCAGGTAGGGTTTTCATATGTACTGATGCTTGGCAGAAGAGACTATAAATATATTACACTCTCTACAAGTAACTAAAAAAACCTCCTATCATTTCCCATAGGTAATATCTGCCTTTCCAAAGTATATTTAGATACTGGCAGACAAATTCAATGGATTAGTCTCTGGTAACTGGCATAGCTGCCCAAGTTACTACAATAATCTGAACAACAGATATTTTCTTTTTTTATTAAAGCTTTTTTTAATTTTCAAAAGATATGCATGGATAATTTTTTAACATTAACCCTTGCAAAATCTTGTGTTCCAATTTTCTCTCTTCTCCCTACCCCCTTCCTTAGATAGCAAGCAATCCAATATATGTTAAACATGGTAAAATAAAGGTAAATCCAATATATGTATACATATTTATACAATTATCTTGCTGCACAAGAAAAATCAAATCAAAAAGGAAAAAATGAGAAAGAAAATAAAATGTAAGCAAACAACAACAAAAACAGTGAAAATGCTATGTTGTGATCCACACTCAGTTTCCACAGTCCTCTTTCTGGATGTAGATGGCTCTCTTCATCACAAGATCATTGGAACTGGTCTGAATCAAATAGATTTTTTCTGTCCATCCTTTTACAATTGGGAGCCATGGTAGCTGAATTCTCTAATTATCAAATATTCTTTCAAAGTGAGTGCCTTTATTTTTGTCATTTTCAACAATGATTTATTCTCCACTCTGAGGAGTTAAATAATAGTTTCCTCCAAATAATAATCTGAGTGCATTTATTGGATACTGTCTATAAAACTGGTACACAGAGACCTCTTATACTCCTTCCAACTAATGACTGGTACATTCAGTATCTGAAGAGCACAGACTAACTCTGCCACATGACAGCTTATGGCTGTGAATCTATATTAAGGAGTAACAAACTCCATTTTATTTTCCCACACACAGAAAAAAAGGCTACTATAAAACTGAGTATGTTGGTCATTTCTTGAGTGGTCCAAATAGCCTATAGGTTCCATTGTGACAGTGAAAAAAGACTGTAATAAAAGCCAGCTAGAACTTTGGTCTTAATTTTTGAGTGAACTTTCCACTTTTGAGAGATTCCTGCCATTGAAAGTTACAATTTCCTTTGTATATTATAAGAGAATATAAGTTTTACATTGAAATCTAAGAGCTCGGGGCAGCTAGGTGGCACAGTGGATAGAGCACCAGCCCTGAAGTCAGGAGGACCTGAGTTCAAATCTGGTCTCAGACACGTAACAGCTGTGTGACCCTGGGCAAGTCACTTAACCCCAATTGCCTCAGCAAAAAAAAAAAAAAAAAAAAAGAAAGAAATCTAAGAGCTCGGAGTCCAAAGACAGCAACTGTTTTTCTATAGCATAATTCATTTTTGTGGAAGGCACTCTAAGATTAAAATAGGTATCCTCCAGCATAAAATTAATAACTTTTTATAAGATTACAATTCAGCTCAACTAGTCAATAAACATTTATTAAGCACTTAGTATGTGCTTACAATCTAATAGGCTCTCTCTCTCTCTCTCTATATATATATATATATATATATATACAGATATATATACAGATATATATAAGAAGAATATAAAAAGATAAATATAGAATGGATTAAAGGTAAAATTAAAGTATAAGCAAAATCAAAATGTTTTCCCTCGTGTATTCAATAACATATATGGCCAATTAAATGTATGGTAGAACATGAACTCAGTATGGGCCACCTGTCTCTAGACTGATTTGTTTCCAGAGAAAACACTCCTTACCTTCCCCAACCATCACACCAGCAGGAGGGTTCACCTGGGAGACTGGATCAAAAAATGTAGCTTAGATTAAAACAAATTCAACCCTAGGACTAGAAAACACTAAAAGCATTGTCTTTACAAATGGAAAAGAAAAGACCTGATTTTCATGAAATTACTATTTTTCTATGTACTAGAGGTAGCATTTTCTTTTTTTTTTAATTCTCAAAAATACATAAAGCATTTTTACTTGCTTGAAAATGCAACCTCAGTTGATAGAAAATTCCACTGTAAGAGTCACTAAGAACTTTCCATTGGGGCTACTTTTCCTCATTTCCTTGACAAAGAACTTTTTGTCCTCAGATAAAGGAATTTGGTTAAACTCCTTGCTCTATAATCCAGTACATGTATGACTTTGAACAAGTCAACTTCTCTGGCCTCAGTTTCCCCATCTACAAATGAAGGTGCTGGAATAGACACACTCAAAAGCCTGTTCCAACTCTAAATTTATAATCTTTGGAACCCAAAAGGATAAATTTAGATTTAAATGGGTAATCTATTAAAAATAGATTTAAATGGATTTGTGATTTCTCAGTTATAAAATATGTCTTTTGGAAGAAGGTCAGAAATATACTCTAGTATTTTTAAGAACATGATTGACATGATATCCCATCCACCTCACTTACTACTTGTATATTCCTCATGCTTCTCTAGAATGATGTGGGGCAGGGGAGAGATTTACCCAGAAGAAAAGATGCTAAATGACCTATTTGGGAAAACCTCGTCTCAATTATTGTCTGACAAATAGATGTCTTCCTTGGCATTGAAGTTAAAGAGTAGTTGGTACTGGGGAAAATGGTGTGTCCTTATCAGAAATTGGAACTTAAATAGTTTAGTTTCTAAAAATAGATGGCACATTTCTGGGATAGAGGTTAGATTATCAAGAAAGCAAAGAGGATTTGGGGAAATCTAGATTCTCTCAATACTCAGCCAGTGAATGGTTTAAAATGGAAGGAGAAAAAAAAATGTTATTTTTAAAAAATAAAATACCTCGGGGAAATCAATTTGTGACTAGGGTCAAATGGATTTGTAGTTTTTTGGAATAATGAACTCCCAGATGAAGCAAATACCTTCACCAATGGAGGTCCACTCCTTCTTTGCAATTAAAGTTTCCCAGAAATTTGTATGAGAACTGAGAGACTGTGACTTGCCCAGGATCACAGTCAGTATGTGACATAGAGAAGACTTGAAACTTACAAACTGTATCTCATGCCATCTTTTTATCCATCCTTTCATATGATCAGAGTCAAATATCAATTATTTCTAATCTATGGCAATGATTCCAACTAGTATAAAGAATAAAGATACTTGACTAGCCATCATGAAGACTTGAGTTCAAATCCCACTGCAGACAAATAATAGCTGTGTGATTCTGAGCAAGTAATTTAACTTCTATCAGCCTCAGTTTCCTCACCTGTAAAATGAAGGTAGTACTAGCACCTCATAGATTTCTGTAAGAATTGAAAGAGATAGCAGCAGTGTTTCTACTGGGCTTATATCCCAGAGATCACAAAGGAGGGAAAGAGAGGCACATGTTCAAAAATGTTTGTGGTGTCCTTTTTGTAGTGGTAAGAAACTGGAAATTTAGTGAATGCCCATCAGTTGGAGAATGGCTAAATGAGTTATGGTATATGAGTGTTATGGACTGTTATTGTTCTATAAGAAATGTTCAGCAGGCTGATTTCAGAGACTGGAGAAACCTACTTGAACTGATGCTAAATGAAATGATCAGAATTGGGAGATCACTGTACACAGAAACAAGAAGATTATATGAAGATCAATTCTGATGGATTCATGTCTTTTCAACAATGAGATGATTGAGCCAGTTCCAATGATCTTATGATAAAGAGAGAGAGAGAAGACTGTGGGGACTGAGTGTGGATCATAACATAGCATTTTCACTGTTTTTGTTGTTGTTTATTTGCATTTTGTTTTCTTTCTCCTTTTTTTTTCCTTTTTGATCTCATTTTTCTTGTGCAGCAAGATAATTGTATAAATATATACATATATTGGATTTAACATATATTTTAACATGTTTAACATATATTGGATTACTTGCCATCTAGGAGAGGGGGTGGCGGGAAGGAGGGAAATTTGGAACACAAGGTTTTCATGGGTCAAAATTATCCATGCATATGTTTTGAAAATAACAAGTTTTAATAAAAAGAAGAAAGAGATAACGTGCACACTTTGAAATGCTGTTTAAATATTAACTACCATTATTGCTTAATCTCTCTGGACCTTAGTTTTCTTTTTTTTCCCTTTTTTTGCTGAGGCAATTGGGGTTAAGTGGCCTGCCCAGGATCACACAACTAGGAAGTGCTAAGTGTCTGATGCCAGATTTGAACTTAGGTCCTCCCGACTTCAGGGCTGGTGCTCTATCCACTGTGCCAACTAGATGCCCCTGGGTCTCAGTTTTCTTAACTAAAAAATTACCTGTAAGATCCCTTCCAGCTATAATCTATGATCCTATGAATGGATGAACACATACACACACACACACACACACACACACACACACACACATACACACAGAGTTTTCTCTATGACTCATTACAAGTTTAACACAAAGAGTCCCCCCAACAAATGGGCTGTCTTCCTTGCTTTCTCCTGGCATCAGAAAGATATCATCATCTGGGCAAATAAACTTCTATCAGTTACCTTTGCTCTCTCCTCATGTGACCAGGCAATCTTCTTTTTTGCTCATTCATTTCCTTTCCTCTGAAAGCTTTCCTGAACTGCCCGTTCCAGCTCTTCTGAATTCCTGTACTTTTTCCTACCAGCTGCTGGGTACTTAGTCTTGTAACTTCTTATAATCACTCTTCTATTGTCCTTTATAGACTGAGGATCACCCAGAGGGCTGACAAAAGGAACAATTGCTGACAATAGATATCACTGGTAAGGATTAACACAAGGAAAGTATAGAAAAAGGAGTTTATGCAAGAAATGGATGGGCCAAAATGACTGACTGTTCATATAACAAAAGCAAGAGTAGCCAATAAACAATCTGGATACTAGTGATTATCTCCTAATGCCAGAAGGAAATGAGAAAGAACAGCAGCATGTTGGGTCAAAATTCAAGAACATAGACAATTGCCTAGCAAGATAAGCAGATGAGCTTGGGTCATAATTTGGATCCTGGATAGAAATATCTAAAAATATTACAAATTACTTTATGAGTTTGAATACACTTTTTGAGAGTGGGCATCATGTCTTATTAAACTTATCTCTCCCATCATATCTAGTTCCATCCAGAGTCCATGCTTGATAGATGTCTATTGTTTTTATAGTTGTATCAAGCTATTATCTATCTCTTTTATTGCTATTTAGACTTTTCATGTGTCCCCAAATAAATTATAAGTTCCTAGAAAGTTAGGGAACCCATTTTTTGTACTTCTTTGTATTTCCACTGCACTCCAATTGGGTCTTCACATATATATGTATCTGTGTATGCAAATATGTATATCTATGACATGTCAATCATTTCAGTCACCTCTGATTCTTCATGACCCAATTTGAGGGTTTTTTTGTTTGTTTGTTTGTTTTGTTTGTTTGTTTTTTTAGCATTTGACATTTCCTTCTCCATCTCATTTTACAGATGAGGAAATCAAGACAAATGGAGCTAAGTGACTTTTCCCAGTAGCAGGGGTGGTATTTATTAGACAACAATTACAGAGCTGAAAACCTAGGGAACATTAAACTAAGTGTCTGAGGCCAGATTTGAACCCAGGAAGAAGTCTTCCTGATCTCAAGCCCAGTGCTCTATCCACTCAATAGCTTCTTACACTTTTTTCCACTCACAGCCCTTTTTGGTCCAAAAATGTTTACATGACATCTTGCATACATATATTTAAATAGGTATACAAATCAAACTTTTACTTATAATAAATCATAATTTCAAGACCCCCACATTCAGTTATGAGACCCCATTTGAGGTTATGACTCACAGTTTAAGAAACTGGACACTATACTACCTAGCTGTTCTATATATGTGTTTCTACATATATAGGTATAGATATATATTGTACATTGAGAGGCAATATTATATAATAGAGATCTGCAGGTGTAAAGGGAAGGATTTCAGGCCTGCTTCTCACAAATACTGGCTGTGTGATCCTGGACAAAGTCACTTTATTATGTATTTCAGGAAATGTTCTTAAGACTCTAAGACGGCTACTGATCTGAGAATATGTCTCCTTTCCAGCTCCTCTTGCTTCCTTCTCTTCCCTCCTTTACTCTTCTCTCTTTACTTCTCCTCTCTATCCCTTCCCTCTTGCCTCTTCTCCTCTCAGGTATGTTTCCACCCAGTTCCTTCCCATCTATCCATCTCCAGCATGGTTACTGTAAAGCAGTCTGGATTTTTAAAGCTCTTCTCAGCAGCACAATTAATAATAACAATAATAATAAAAGTCCCAGACAGATCAATTCCAGACTCCCTACATCTTCTATTCCCAGAATATGCTGCTCCAAGTGAAATGAATGAAGCACTAATTAGTTACTTGCCATGTGCCAAGGATGCGCTAAATGCATATGGTTCAGAGGAAAGAGACTATAGTTCAGATCTGAAGTTCAAAATCTCTCTTCTCTGTGATCTTAGATCAGGGTCTTCACCTTTGCTTCTTTTCTTCCCTTAAAAGAGGAGGAGCGAGGGGGAGATGTTGGATTAGATAGCCTCTGAGGCTCCTTAACAGATCTAGAATTATGTTCTAATAGAGGAGACAGCACATGTAGAAAAGTGGTACCCAGGGCAAGATGTTTTGACGTGGGACTCTGAGAGATGAGAGTAGAGACATAGGAGAGCTCATTGAAATGGTGCTATTGATTAGACTATAATAACAGAGCTGAAAACCTAAGGGATATTAAGGACCAATGGGCTCACATCACACTGATCAGATTTTGTTTATGCAATAATGGACACAGAAAGGATTCATATTTGTGATCAATGGGTCTCTCGTCACTCCAAGATTGATAATAATGCCCTAAATTAGACTTTGGCAAAAGCAAAATAAGTCTGGTCCCCACTCCCACTGCTCCCACTCAGGGTCTTGCATTCCTGAGCAGTTTAATAAATATCTGTTGGTTGATTCATTGGTTGAGCCTATGATACAAGATAGCTTCCATGGTATGTCTCAGAGTAATTTAAGAGGGATTTTGTGGACTTAAACTTAAATATCCTAAAAATAAGCTTGCCTGTCCTCTAGTCTCTCAAGCAAGAATTCCACAAGTGGATCTGTTTCCTTTGATATTTGAAAAATAAATGGATCTCTACCCCTCCCTGTCTTCCACTACTCCCCATGCATGCATTCACTTCCCTAGGGTTTAATTAACTGGATATTATATGTAAATACAGTAAGGGTGGCTTACTTTGGTGATTCTTAAACTCAGTACAATAAAAAAACTTATTTCTCTCTCTCCTTCTCTCTCTGTCTCTCATATTATATGTAAATATAGTAAGGATGGTTTACTTTGGTGATTCTTAAACTCAGTACAATAACAAAGTTATTCTCTCTCTCTCTCTTTCTCTCTCTGTGTGTCTGTCTCTTCTCTCTCTCTTTTTCTCCCTCTCTGTTTTTCTCTCTGTGTGTCTGTCTCTGTCTCTCTGTCTGTCTCTCTCTCTTTCTCTCTCTCTTTTCTCTGTGTGTGTCTCTCTGTCTCTGTCTCTCTTTTTCTCTCTCTGTTTCTTTCTGTGTGTCTGTCTCTCTTCTCTCTCTTTCTCTCTCTCTTTTTCTCTCTCTCTTTTCTCTCTCTGCATTCTCTCTCTCTCTCCTTCTCCCCCCCTCTCCTAGGAACCCTGGGATGTCCTCTGACATAGCTAAGACACCTAACTTGCTTAGTATAAGTAACTCATCAGGTTGGGAATTAAGGGGAGTAATTAAATGGTAGAGGATAAGCAATTCTTAGCCAGTTGCTTTTCTTTTCTCTTTGAAAAAATAAGTTACTTCCAAGTAGCTCCTGCCTCATAATGGTTAGCATCTTTTCTTCTCTGAGTAACAATGAGTCAGGAAGGCTTACCATAATTTTTGCTTCAGGATCCAGAATTTAACCTTATACCCCTAAAATAAATAGAGCCTGAAACTGGTTCTGTGATTTCATATGTTTGGGGAACTCACAGGTGAGAGAAGTGTACTTACCATTGCAGGTCATCACCTCTCTCCAATTTATAATCTTAGCAAGTTACTAGGAGTACTGAGATGTTAAACAACTTTCCCAAAAGTTACACAAGTAGTGGATATCAGAGGAAGGACATGAATTTTGGTTTTATTGACTTGGAAACCAGTTTTCCAACCACTACATCATGCAATCTCATAGCTCCGTTAAGACTTCTGAGATAAAAGTAAGGCTGGGAGGGGTTAAATAATTTATCTTGTCTCACAGAGTTGGAAAGTTTTTTTTTTTTTAGGAAGATTTTGAACTCAGATCCTTCTGGCTCCAGGTGCTGCACTATATCCACTGTAACACTTATTTTACAGGTAGCTGGGCTGTGACCATGGTGGGTGGAAAGGAAAGTCTAATGGGTAATTACCCAGAGTCTGCAGCAATATTTGGTTTTCAAATCTCACCTTTGATATTCCCTAACTACATGACCATGAAGAATCACTTTATTTTTCTCAGAATCAGACACTAACTTGCTAAGATTTCCTGCTACATGGTCAGTGGAAACTGATCTGCCATGGAAACAGAGTTCCCACATCTATGAAAACTACATATAGAGATCTGAAATGTTGACATAGTGAAGCTCAAGAGCCCAGTACCCAGACATACGTGTCCAATGGCTCCTGCTCATCTTTACTACCTCCAGCTACATGGAAAACCATGACCACAATTTACAAAGTACAACTGAATAGAGATTGTCCATGTTTCCTTCTTCATTTCTTCTCATTTTCTTCCTTGCTGTATTCTCTGCTGTATTTCCATTCCTTTTCCTGGATCTTTTTTTCTTCCCTCTTTTTCCCTTTTCCTTGCCCTCCCTTTCTTTTCTCTTCTCTTCTCTCCTATTTCCTTCCCCTCTTCTTCTTTTTCACTCTACTTTTCCATTCCCTTTCTTCTCTCCTCTCCTATTCCCTTCCTTTCTTCTTTTCACTCTACTTTTCCCTTCTCTTCTCTCTTCTCCTATTCCCTTTTCTTCTTCCTCTTTTTTCATTCTACTTTCCCTTCTCTCCTCTTCTATTCCCTTCCCTTCTTCCTCTTTTTCACATTATTTTCCATTTCTCTTTCCTCCTTTTCTATTCCCTTCCCTTATTCCTCTTTTTCTTTCTATTTTCCCTTTGGTCCTCTCCTCTTCCCTTCCTTTCTTCTTTTTTACTCTACTTTTCCTTTCTCTTTTTTTCCTCTCCTATTCCCTTTCCTTCTTCCTCTTTTTTTATTCTACTTTCCCCTTCTCTTTTCTTATTTCTTTCACTTCTTCCACTTTTTCACTCTACTTTTCCCTTCCCTCTCTTCTTTCTTCTCTTATTATCTTCCCTTCTTTTTTACTTTACTTTTCCCTTTTCTCTTTTCTCCAATTCCTTTCCTTTCTTCCTCTTTTCACTTTATTTTTCCCTTTCTTTCCCCTCTCTTCTCTCCTATTCCCTTCCTTTCCACCCCCTCCTTTTACTTCCCCTCTGCTTTCTCCCTTCCTTCGCTTTATTGTCTCCTTTCTCCATCCCTCCTCATTCCCTTTCCATTTTTCTCCTCTCCATTTCACTCCTCTCCCTTCTCTTTTCTTTCCTATTCACTATCCTTTTCCTTGCTTTTTCTTTTCTTCTTTTCCTCTTTTCTATATCTTAGCCTAGAATATATACATTTCAAAGATCTAAGTTACCACTCTTTGCCTCTCCAAAGCATAGTCAGTTATCTGATTGTCCGACCAATTGGACCTCCACAATACTTCTTACATTTGTTCCCTTCTCTCTTCTAAACATACCTTTTTTGATTCAGGCCCTGATCATTTCTTGGCTAGATGAACAAAAATTTACAATAAAAGGGCATAGATTCTAGGAAATTGCTATAAGGCATGAGGTCAGAGTAGACTGAACAATGGAGTTTGAATCCAGAAAATATGATGTGCTGCTAATACTCCTCACAAAAATCACATTTCCTTTGTTTTGTCCATATTTATATTAACTTGTGTGCATGGGGCGCCTAGATGGCTCAGTGGATAGAGGGCTGGGACTAGAGTCAGTAAATCCAAAATTTAAATCTGGCCTCAGGCACCAGCTGTGTGACTCTGGGCAAGTCATTTAACCTCTCATTACCTTAATCCACTGGAGAAGGAAATGGTAAACTAGTGGAGTGTCTTTGCCAAAAAAATCCCTACATCATGAGATCATAAAGAATCTAACATTACCGAATAACAATAATGTTTATTTCTTCTTAATAGATTATGGGTTTTTTGAAGAAAAAGAATGTTTTGTTTTTGTCTTTGCATTCCCTGACATTGGGGGAAGAGAACTTAGTAAATTTTGTAAATTAATAAATGAGAGACCTCTAACTGTGATTTTAATCAAATTTTATTATAATTGAGAGAGAACAATATAATCATAAGATCATAGATTCAGAGCTAGAAGGAAACTTAGAATTCATCTAGTTCAATTGATTTATTTTTAATAAATAAGAATTTCTCAAAGCTAAACAGGTATTAAATGACAAAGCTAGGAATTAAAAATAGATCTTCCTTCTTCTAATTCCAGTGATCTACCCAGTATCCAGATCTATCCACTATCAACTTCTCAGAATGCATAATATATTAAAGAAATTATCAACATCTAAATATTTCCTAGTAATTTGTTTCTTTTTATTTTATCCTTAGGAACTAGAACTATACCCATGACTTCACTAGCAGAGTAAACTCCTTTTTTTTCCAAAGCAAGTTCTTGTTTTCTCTGTAAAGTCACTGTGAAGTGACTTGAAACATTTACTGGCTGTGTGATCTTGGGCATATCACTTACCTTCTGTGTTCCTCAGTTTCCTTATCTGTAAAATAGGAAGAAAAATAGCCTATAACTTCTATTTGTGAAACTCAAATGAAATATCTGTAAAATATTTCTCAAAATTTAAAGTACTATATAACTGATAAACTATAATGTTGCTATTGTTATTGGTATGGTGGTGATGGTGGTGATGATAGTGATGATGATGAGGAGGATGAGGATGAGGATGATGGTGATGATAATAATGATGATGATGTTTGTGGTGGTGGTGGTGGTGGTGGTGATTCCTGGAATACTGAGAGGTTAAGTTATTCATCCAATTATGCATCAGAAACAGGCTAGCTATATTTGCTACACTATGCTGTCTCCCAAATTTTGGTAATATCTTTTGTTTTAGAGGCAACTAGGTGGCAAACTTGATATAGTCCTGATTCAAATCCTGCCTCAAATACTTATTAGCTGTGTGATTCTGGACAAGTCACTTACCCTCTCTCAGTCTCAACTTCCACAAACTGTAAAACAGTAATATTGAAGACCTACCTCAGAGAGTTATTGTGAGGATCATATAAGATAAAATGTGGAACACTTTTCACACATTAAAGCATTATATATAAATGTTAGCTACTATTTATTTCTATACAACCTTCATTTTCCAAAATATCTCTTATTCCTCCCCCAAAAAAGTCATTCTATAATAAAGACAAAAGAGAACACAAATCAAATAATCAAATAATCAAAACACATTAACTAAGACCAGCATTGAATTGAGTTCTGTACCTGCAATCCCCAACTCCTGCTAAGAAAGGAGAAAGGTACATTGTCATATATTTTGGGAATATGTCAATTTTGGGGGAGGAAGGAGACACAGCAAGCTTGATCAAAACAATTTCTTAGCATTCTTTTTTAATTGTTCTATCACTGATGTTTCTTTCACTTATTTATGTTGTTACAGAAACTGCAAGGTTGTTTGTGTTTTTTCCTGGTTTCTGCTGATTTTATTTTGCATCAGTTCATGTGAGTCTCCCCAGGTTTCTCTTTATTGATTGTATTTGTAATTTATTACAGCACAATTATATTTTATTACATTCATGTACCAATCCTGTATAACCATTCCCTATTTCACAGAAATCTATTTTGTTTTAAGCACTTTTCTTCTACAAAAAAAAAAAAAGTCCTGCTATAAATATTTTGATGAATCTGGGAATTTATTTTTTTCATTATTGACCTCTCTGAGATATGTAGGAGCTCTGGATCAAAGGTATAGAGATTTCAGTTGCTTTCTTAGCCTAATATCAAATTGCTTTCCAGAATATTTTTTTCCAGAAACTAAGGATAAAAAAGTGTAAGTGACTTGCCCAATATAACCAAGCTAGTGTACTTTCTCTGAAGCTGACAAATTCATATCTTCCTCTCTCTAAGCCCACTGCTCTCTTCACTTTGACTCACTATCTTATAGCATAGTTTCAATAAAATCTTGTTTTTTCTTTTAACTTCTGTTAATTCAAAATCCAAATAAATGGAAACTTCAAACAATTGAATTTTTTCAGTTACATTTACTTTTATGAGAAAAAGACAAGTAACCAGTAAACAAGCCTGGATTCAGAATTTATTAATAAAAGTGCCTTTTGGAGTATGTCACAGGGTCAGTACACAATAAATCCTTCTCGCCTACACCTCCTACATCTGATCTGCCATAGAATGATTGATGTTCATAAGGACTTGAGGGCATACTCTGAGATTTAAGAGTGCTTTCTGAGTCGTCAGAGAAATGCAATAAGTATCCTCTGGATAGATCAAAGATCATACTATTTTATTGTATTCTAATTTTTTATGTAATTGGGAAAGGAGAACTTCTGATAAGTCTGAATCTTCCTCCTTGTATCATCTGATGATAGTATAGGCTGAAAGTTCTCTTGAGGTTCCATGCATGGAAGTAGACATGCTGAGAGATATATGCCTTAACACTTTCCTAGAATGACTTTCCAAGCATTCAAATATGCAGTAAACATATTTATTAATATTTTGTCTTGGAGGAGGGACAAAAAGGGGAGAGACTCATTTGAAGGAACTTCTCTTTTCCCCTCCCAGTCTTTGTGGCAAGTGTTCTTTGGGACTTGGGACTCCTTCCCATCATTTTCTTTCCTTAGTCTTCTAGCAAGGAAACAAGATAAAGAAATGTCCCTCCCCTTGAGTCCTCAGTGGCAATGGTGGCTGGCAACAGAAGCAAGGGGCAGCAAGAGATAGGGTTGCCTTAACTAGCTTATGATAGATCCAATCCAATAAATAAACATTTAATAAGTTTCTAAAATGTGCAAGGAATTGTACTGTAATAGAGGAATACAATTAATAAAAAGAGAAATAGCCCAGGCCCTCAATGAGCTTACAATCTAAAGGAAGAAACAACATATAAAAGGATGAAGGAAAGGGGAATATTTTGGGGTACCCTGCCTGGGGCATCTTGTTTTATGAACTTGAAACCAGGTGCGGTAGCAAAGGCAAAGAGTAATCTAAGAGTCCAGCTTCTGACCTCTATAAAGGAAGGTATTGGGAGGAGTTTGGTGCTCTGCACTCCAGCCCTCCACACAGAGGAAAGAAAAGGTTGAGGGAGGCTTTAGATGGATGAGCTTATCCTGGGAGAAGCATCTTCTCCCCAGAAAATGAGTCTAGGCACAGAAGAAGATGCAAAGTAGTGTGATTTGAGAATCCAATTTATGTCACAAAGTATAGAGAATTCTTGGTAGAAGCATGGAATTCACCAGAGAAAATTCAATTGTGCTTCCAGCTGTTCTACTTACCTGAATTTATACATATCATTCCTGCAATTAACTCTTAACCAAGTCCTAGGTTTGATAAAGCCATTTAATAAAGCCATGCTGTTCATGAGTCATCATCAATATGGGTCAGTCTCACCATTTTAAAACAGTACAAGATCGTCATTATCATCATTCTTCCCCAGCTAGATTTGATTTCAATTGTCTAGAAACACAGATTACGGGATAATGTTGTACTCTAGTTATTGCATTGTCTGGTCCCTTTTGACTTTTATCAAAAATTTATGATTCAATCTTTCTTATACAAAAATACTTACCAATCTCATTCCCTAATAATAACACAGATAATTGTCATACTTATATATGATTATTGAGAAATTTTTAAGTAAAGGAAGCTTCTCTGTACAAATTATTATTTAAGTATGGGTTGGATTAAATGAGCGAATGAATAATCATATATTATGCTGTGGAAGCAGCAAAGTGAAGTAAATAGATCACTGGACTCGGAGTCTTAAAAATCTGAGTTCAAATCCTACCTCAGACACTTGGTAGCCATGTGTCCATGATCATCACTTAATCCTTCTGTGCCTCTGTTTCCTCAACTGCAAAATACCAATAATAATAGCACCTATCAGAGATGGCTATGTTAAGGATCAAATATATTGATATTGATATATATATATATATATATAATTTTTAGAGCAGCTAGGTTGCACAGTGGATAAAATACTTACTCAGGAAGATCATCTTTCTGAAATCAAATCAGCCCTCAGATACTTCCTAGTTTTGTGACCTTGGGCAAGTCACTTAACCCTGTTTGCCTCAGTTTCCTCATCTGTAAAATGAGCTGGAGAAGGAAATGACAAACTATTACAGTATCTCTGCCAAGAAAATCCCAGATGGGATCACAAAAATTTGGACATGACTGAAATCACTCAAAAACAATGAATTAATATTTGTAATTAGTACATGCATGGCACATAGTAGGTACTTAGTAATGTCTCTTCCCTTCATTTCCCTAGAAAGACAACATATAAAAGAAGTTTCAGCTACTAGTCTCATGGCAAGTCCCTGTGCCTCTTGGGTTTAGTAGCAGGGTTTACAGGGAGGCTGGAGAGTCCAGCCATAGCCTAGATGCTAAGACTATAACTCATGCAGTAGCCATCTAAAGAGCTACATTTCACTCATTGCTGAAAAGGAAAACCAAAGATTCCTTCATTGTGAGCTTCATTAACCCTCAACTGTATGCAGGTTCACTGTGCAACATCTGTCTCTTACCTTACCCCTTCCCACACCATTTCCTTGGTCAAAGGCTGTGGGAATTCTGTGTTCCCAATGAGGTTCTGTGAATTACCTTATTGAAGGGAGTCTTGAAAAATGATGGTGTCATTTTGGCTTTGTCTCACAAAGAAGATTCTACTAGAGAATGGGGACTTAAGTTTTTAATCATAGGATCAAAAATTTTCAGCAGATAATTAGAGATAATTAACTCCAGTCCTCTAAATTTATGATAAGGAAACAAGCAGGGAGAGGGTACTTGACCCAGATTTAGGTACATACTCAGTGCATTGGCTGATTCAGCATTTGAACTCAAGTTTTTCTTTACTTCTAGTTCAGTTTCCTAGTATTACTTTTCACAGTAATTTTATTAAGTAGTTATTTTTATTAAGTAGTTTATTAAGTGGCATAGTAGAGTAGAATTAGGAATTTAGAATTTAGAATCTGGAAGATATTCAGTACAAACCATATTTTTTTTAATAATAGCATCTTTTCATTTTCATAATACATGCAAAGATAGTTTTCTTCTGCAAAACCTTGTATTCCAAATTTTATTTCCTCTCTCTTTCCTTCCTCCATCCCCTAGACAGCAAGTAATCCAATACAGGTTAAAACTTACAGGCATTAGACATTAACTATGGAACATCTACTCATTTAGTGTTCTGACCTTTATTTTACCCATCTATAAAAAAAATGGGAATAATAGCACCTTCCTTACAGGGTAGTTATGAGGCTCAAATAAGATTATGTATATAAAATGTCTTGCAAATCTTCAAGTAACATAATTTTCAACTATTACAACTTCAACCCTGTATAAAAGGGGAGTCACTACAAAAGTCCTGGTACATAATAGGAGCCAAATCTCAATGAGTCCCCAACCTGGGTGCCCTTTCAAATTCTAGTTTTGTTCATTTTCCCAACTCCTTTTTCTTTCCTCACCTTTCCTTATCCATCTCTCTCCCTTCCCACTCTCTCCAGCTTCTTGCCTCAGGCCAGTTCATATATCATAGACCTAACTAACCCTTCTTAAGTGTCCAACTTAAGAAGCCACGTGGTCAAGAGCTTTACATAAATATCAGCATCCTTGGCAGTAAGGATTATTCAATCAAATTTCAAGTCGGCTGGAGAGAGACAAACTGGAATAATAATTTTTAAGAACGTTCAGCTGCTGAGCAAATTGGCCAGTTTCTCCAAAGATCTGCTCTCAGCAGGTCAGGGCAGGCAGAGAGTGTTTCACAAAACTCCAGATTCAGAACAATTGCATGTGAAAGGAGCCAGTAACTTAAAGAACGCTATTATTTGCTGACAGAGCAACCAAGCTGGAAATACCATATAGATCAGATAACTGAGGCTGGCCTTTCGGGCAGCAGAATTGCACCAAGAGAGGAGACAGATATAATTGTGCTTCTGACAGTTCATTTAACTGTTCAGGTTTTAATTATATTTTTGTCATTTGAAAGGAAACACATTCCCAAGAAATGTTCTCTCCATGTAGCTGTTAGCCTTCCTTCCAATTACAAGGAACTTACACTAGCCTTTTGGAAGATTAACAAAGTTTAATGAACATCATCAGTCCCACTTCTTGTCCTCTGCTTTGACAATGAAATTTCTGTTTACCTGTTAGCAAAGCTAATGGCATCTGGTGAAACCATAGGGGAGGGAAGGACGCCATAGGAACCTGAAGCCTTTGTCTGCTATTTTTAAAGAAAACATTTTACTGTGTTCACCATGGGAAATAGCCTGGCCTAGTGGACAAAGAGCCAGTCTTGGAGTCACTATCTGCCACATACTTAGTGACTGTGGGAGTTTGGATCAGTCACTATCCCTTCAATGACTCCAAAAAATTCAATAAGGCAAAAGAAACAGATGAGTGGCCAACCTAAATCTGGGAAGATGCTTTCAGTCAGTCAGTAAGCATTTATTAAATATTTACTATGCCCCAGGAAGTGAGTGGAAAGCTGGGGGTAAAAAGAAAGCTACAATCATTCCTCTCAAGGAGCTTATATTCTTTTTTTTTAATTAAAGCTTTTGATTTTCAAAACATACACATGGATAATTTTTCAACATTAACCCTTGCAAAACTTTGTGTTTCAATTTCCCCCTCTTTCCTTCGCCTCCTCCCCTTGATGGCAAGTAATCCAATATATGTTAAACATGGTAAAAACATATGTTAAATCCAATATATGCATACATATTTATACAATTATCTTGCTGCACAAGAAAAATCAGATCAAAAAAGGAGAAAGAAAATAAAATGCAAGCAAAAAAACAATAAAAAAGTGAAAATACTATGTTGTGATCTACACTCAGTTCCCACAGCCCTCTCTCTGGGTGTAGACAACTTTCTTCATCACAAGATCATTGGAACTGGTCTCAATCACATCATTGTTGGAAAGAACCACGTCCTTCAGAATTGATCATCGTATAATATTGATGTTGCCATACACAATGATCTCCTGGTTCTGCTGATTTCACTAAGCATCAGTTCATGCAAGTCTCTCCAGGCCTCTCTGAAATCATCCTGCTGGTCGTTTCTTACAGAACAATCATATTCCTTAGCATTCATATACCATAATTTGTTCAGCCATTCTCCAATTGATGGGCATCCGCTCAGTTTCCAGTTTCTAGCCACTACAAAAAGGGCTGCCACAAACATTTTTGCACATGTGGGGCCCTTTCCCAGGAAGCTTATATTCTAATGGGAAAGGTAAAATAGAAGTAACTATGTACCTACAAGATATAAAGTATTTATGGAAGATAATCTCAGAGGAAAGAAGAGTGGGAAGGGACTGGTTCAATTTCATCATGAAATGTATATTTGGCCGGGTCTTTTAATTTTGTGAGGTGGTCCAGTGTATAGAGTCAAGTCGGACCTCAGACACTTAGTAGTTGTATGATTCTGGGCCACCCTCAGTTTCCTTACCTGTAAAATGGGCTAAAGAAGGAAATGGGAAACCATTCCAATATCTTTGCAAAAAACAACAGCAATTACAAAAAAATGGAGTGACAAAGAATTGGACCCAACTGAACAGCATTCATTTTGTGTGCAGCTGAGTAGGTCAGTCAATAGGAGAGCAGCAGCACTTTGAAATTCCAAACTATAAAGTCCCAGATAGTATTGTTAAGGTTGGGAAGGGACCCCAAAAAGTTGGGGGTCTCAGACTGGTGTCAAGAGGTGTCTCAAAAGAATCTGCAGGCTTGAACCCATATTCAAGTCAAGGGGCAAAGTTTATTGTAATTATAATGCTGATTGAAGCAGGCAAAATTCCAAATGAATTTAGCAAGGAACCAGAAGCAAGGAGATGCATTTATCTATTCTTCATATCATTGATATGATGATTTTATGACCTAGAAGTAGAACTTAGGTGTGGTCTCAGGAATTTGTTTATCACTGAGCAGCAGACCTAGGACTGTCCTAAGGCCAGAAGACTTTACAATCATTGACAGACAGATTATTAGAACAATAATAGAGAGTCTTAGGGTCACTAATATATCTTCCCTAAAGTTTAAGGGAAGAAATATTATTATATTTCTCAGCCAGAAAACTTTTATAATCATTGACAGAACAATAGCATTCTTAGATCAGGATCACGGGGCTTCAGGAGCACAGATTCCAAGGCCAGAAGATTTAGAATCTTCTGACAAATTGTTAAAACAGAAGCCCCCTAAGGTTAGGGGACTTTAAAATTATTGCTCTCCCCTAGAGGCTATATTCCATCAGTATCTGTTTCATCCTGGTATATTCCAACACTGAAAAAAAGATTGAGCTAAAAGATTTCTTCCCCTTTTGACTTTCCCTGTAATTAATTACTGCTAAGTCACTGGGACATACTACCTGTACTCCATACCTCAGTTCAGGGGCAGACATCAGCCAATGCAATGGATTTCCCCGTGTAATCTGGAAACTGCCTGTTTTTTAGCATGAAAATTGACATGGCCTATGCATCAGATGGTCATGATGTGTATTTGCTCTCATTATACAAATACAATTCAAGGAAAAAGACCAGTGCCATATTCTTTTCTATATTCCTTAATGGAACTGGGGCAATGACTTTATTTTTTATATATGCAGAAGATTTTCTTCAAATACTCTTTTATATTGCAAAGAATGCCTGCAATCTAGGAGGTATTCAACTTCCTCTGAAGGAAAAGGTCATTCTGATTACATTCTAAACCTCAACTCTTACTTATTATCTTTTTAATAGTCAATGGGGATTTCCGTTTAACTTCTCATTCTTTTATTTTTGAAAGCATCTTTTTTGTTTCTATTCAGAAATGGAGTCAGATTTCCATCCAAAGTGAACTCCTTTCCAGAGGATAAAAAATTCATTTCAAAACTGTATATTGATTGTCAACAGAGAATTGGACTAATTTCAGATGGGGACAGAGTTGAAGGCAAGTGAAGACTACATACAACCTATACTAAATCCCCCTGTATCCTGAGTAAATTAAGCTCATACTGTCTTCAACCTGTCTTCAACCACCAGATTGGATTGATGGTGCACTATTTTCTGCTTCAAGTAAAACATTTGTAACCAGAGAGATCAGAATTGTAATCCTTCCTTGAGTCAATGGAATTGCAGTTTTCCACTCCGACATTTTCAATGATATAGATTTTGATTGACTTATATTTCCTCCATTCTTTTAGAACAAAGGTTCTTCTATTAGGGAATGAAAGGGTAGGAAATTACATATTTATTTTCATTAACTTATAACTGAAATCTAGCTTTCCCTTCAATTCTTTAAATTACATGATTCTAAAAAGAATTCTCCAGATCCAGGTCATTTAAAAAAAAAAAAAAAAAAAAAACAAGCTTTGAAGTGGTCTGTGTCAAGAGGTTGGGAGATAAAGAAGGAAGCAGAAAAAGAAAGCTTTCAACCAGAAGAGAGATTAACTTGGGCTGCTTGCCCTCGTGGACAAAACCATTGACAGTGGATGTGTTAATATTATTCAGTCTGACTCTTTGTGACTCCATTTTCGGGTTTTCTTGGCAAAGATCCTTGAGTGGTTTGCCATTTCCTTCTCTAGCTCATTTTATAGATGAGAAAACTGAGGCAGCATCAAGGAATTTGCCCAGGGTCATACAGCTAGGAAGTGTCTGAGGCTGGATTTGAACTCAGATCTTCCTGAATCTAAGCTTAGCATTCTACACACACAATCACCTCACTGTCCCTTGGACTATATAGATAGAGCCCTATAATCCAACAAAATTTGCTAGTCCTCATTCTTCCTTGAACAGAGTGAAATAATGGCATGATCTTAAGATTCAAATCCAATGAAAGATATGATCTGAGAAATTTCATAATTTAGAATTACAAATATAAAACTGGAAGGGACTTTAAAATCCATTAGTTCACATATTACATGGGATAGCTAGAGGGCACAGTGATTAGAGCACTAGATCTTGAGTCAGAAAGAACTAAGTTCAAATCTTGTCTGCAATACTTACTAACCAGATGAGAGAGAGAGAGAGAAATGAGAGAGACACAGCGGCAGAAACAGAGATGAGAGACAGGTAGAGATGAGAGACAGGAAGAGACAGATGTGAGAGAGACTGAAAGACAGAGAGACAGAAAGAGATGAGAGAGAAACATACAGAGATGAGAGACAGAGAGACATACAGAGATGAGAAACAGACAGAGATGTGAGAGACACAGAGATGAGAGAGAAACAGAGACAGAGATGAGAAACAGAGATATGAGACAGAGACAAGGACAGAGACAGAGAGACACATGAGAGAGAGAGAAACAGAGAGCAGAAATGAGAGAGACAGACAGACAGAGATGAGAGATGCAGAGATCTCACTGCAAAAGGGAAATTTCCTGAAGTCTCTAGTATAGGAAACTGATTATAGGGCATGATTTAGGTGCAGCCATTAAACATACTGGCTTCTTCTAACAGCCTTTCCCATCTTTCTGAGGATCTAAAGTCATGTCTTCTTTTTTGAAATTGTAAACCAGAAGACTAAGATCTCTCTTCTCTCAAACTCTAGCCATCTTTGACCCTCACCTCTCTTGGAGCATTGAGTTGTATATCTCCACCAAGGATACAAATGGGCTTTAAGCCACAAAAATACCTTTTAATGATATACAATACAAAGCCAAAGAACAATGTGTACCTGCCTGTGGGTTTGCAAAATCACCTTGGGAATCAAGGACTTGTCATAATGGATAGAGTGCTATATCTTGACATCAAGAAAACTTGGATTGAAATTTCCCCTCTGACATTAGCTGCATACCCATGGGCAAGCCAGATGATGTCCCTGAGTCTCAGCTTACTTGTATGTAAAATAGGGGGAAGGACTGTAAGAATTAAACTTCCTACAGTGTTGAGAAAATCAAATGAAATATTCTAACCCATAGGAATCTGACTCTAGCTCCAGCTTTACAAGTCTTAAAGTGTTGTTGAAGTATTTGTTACAAGTGAATTAACTTTCAAGACCTTGGAAAAGTTGGGAGAGGAAGTAATATGATTAAAAATGTATATTTCCCTTTGGGGCTCAAAAAATGTTAGTATATTGACATGAGGGTAAGATGTAAGAATACAGAGGAAAGTAACAGCTTGTATAAAATGAAAACACTCTGGTTTGCTATAATGGAAAACATGTATTCAAAGGTCAGGAGATCTGGGACCTCTCCCAGGTTTTGCCATTTACAAGCTCCATCCTTAGGTGAAATGGTAAACCTACAGCTGTGAAATTAAAGAAATGAGATCTGAGTGTGACTGAATCCCCAACACACTACTTATTATCTGTGTGGCCTTGAGTAAGCCCCTTGACCTGTCTTTTTTTATGTAATTTTAAGGGGTACATTAGAAAGAATTGGGGTCAAAAAATCTGAATTTTGAATTTTGCCTCTGCCTCTTGAAAGTTCCATTGTCTTAGACAAATAACAAACTCTTTTTTTCTAAAATGAAAGGGCAGGGCTAGCTTCTTAAACTTTTTCCACTAATAACTCCTTTTTACCAATTAAAATTTTATGTGACCCACAGTTTATAGGTATATAAGTATACACATCAAACATTTACTGATAACAAGTCAAAATTCATCAACCCCACATTCAATTATGCAACACCATATGGGATTACAACCCACAATTTTAGAAGCTTTGGATTAAGTGAACCCTAAGATCTCTTTCCATTCAATTATTATATATTTATCCTAAGTCTCAGTTACCTTGTATGTAAAATGAAGTAGCTAGACTAGATGACCTCTAAGATCCTTCATGAGTCTAACGTCTAGGATTTTCCAAATGTTCTGTTTCTGATCAATAACCATAATAGACATATATGTACATAAGTGTGCATATGTGTATGTATATCTTATAGCACTTTTACCTATACAATATCACTTTAGGCTTATATATACATATATACATATGTAAAACAATAACAACAATATTCTAAAGAAAAACAACTTTGAAAGACTTGAAAACTCTGATCAGTACAATAACTCATGAATCCAGCAGACAGAATATTAAAGACACTACACCCTCTTTCCTGCAAGGATATAGACTTAAAAGGAAGGATAAGATATATCTTGGGAATACAGCCAATGTGAGAATCAGTTTTACTAGACTATACATGTGTGTCATAAGGATTTTCTTATTTAAAAAAAAATTGGTCATTGGAGGCAGCCACAGAGTAGAAGGGAAATATAATTAAAGCTTAGAAAAAAAATTTAAATGAATTAAAAATAAAGTATTCAGGTATACACAAACCCCACCAGCAAACGTAAATGAAAATGAGCTTGCTCTGCTCCTCTCATTACTGTGTGGAATAAAGATTAAAAACCCTCCTAGCTAAAATGCAAAATATTGTGACATAATTGAAGAGCTAGACGATATATCACCAAGGAAGTGAAATAGCAGCCAATTCCTTGTTGCCTTATGATAAAGGAAAAGCATAGTCTACACAGAAACCAACTGAGCATTAAGCCCACCTCGCAACAAGCAATGTAAAAACAAACCACTAATGATAGCAAAGCTGGTCCACTTGTTTATAACACCATCTTCTTAAAGAGCAAACTGAAATCCTCGGTCCCCCTTTCCCTTCTGCATCAGCTCCAGTTCCTAGCCCTAGTTTGCCATTAATCATTGACAGGTTGCCTTCGATCCTCTGCAGGTTTGAAGCAAAGTCGGACTTTTTTATTGTGATTTGAAATAATTTTATGATTCCATTCTATTGTTGTTCTGAGCATGTTGAGCAATGAAACATTTTTAATGGTGTCTTCAACTCCTTTTTTGCTTTTATACTCCAGGCTTAATGACATTATTGGAAGGACCTCTGGGACCACTATGCAGATGTACTTCCTACCGAAGTTGCTGCTCCAGGATACACCGTTACTTTTTTGTGGGTCCCAAAGGCTCTGGGAAGGCGGCTTTTACAAACAGCTTCCTGCGACAGTTACCTCGTGAAAAATATGTTATGTGTCAAATTAACTTCTCAGCACAGACCTCAGCTAAGCAGACCCAGGACGTCTCCCTAACAGAACTTGAAAGGTACCCAGAGTTTTAATTAAAATTGAGAATGTAATTGTGCTTAGTTTACTCCACAGAGATTATCCACCGAATAATATATAGCGCTTCCCTTTCAGTTTCTGACAGAATAAATGAAAGTTGATTTGTTTCTCCCTGTAATGTTTATTACCAGGGAAACAACATTTTAATTGTTGTTGACAAATATTCTGATTTATGGGGCACGTAAAACGGAATGGAGCAGGGGCTGGCTAGTGAGGGTGTCAACTTAACTTTTTTTTTTTCCTTCTTGGAAAAATTTGCTGTAGAAAACAAGCTCCCTTGTCTTATCACGGGCATTCTTTCGTCCAAAGCCTATTAAAGTGAATCACCAGATTGGGTCTTGACTAGTAAAAAGAACCATCTGTTCCGGGAAAGATCTGAGCACCAGGCTAGATAGATGGTGGTTGCCAACATAGGGAGGGCAAAAGGCCCAACTTCAAGAATGGCAGTGCCCAGGGGATGCTGTCGAGAAACGGGTTGTCTTTCCAGCCTCTAAATCATGCATTTTTAAATCAATGCATGGTGAAAAGACAAGCCAGCCTCTATTGGCACAATAAAAGAAAATTCATCCTGGACAAGGGTTGGTTTGATGAAGGAGATTTTGCATGATGCTCTATTCGTTTTAAAGAAAAGTTGAAGAGCAGACATAAGGGCTTGCAAAATCTGTTAGTCTTACAAGAACAATTCTGAAGGAAGTATTGACGCATTTGAAATTTTGACTCTGTTTTCTTTTTCTTTTCTTCCACTTAGTTTATTTATTTTTAAAACACATTGCTTTAGGAATCATGTTGGTAGAGAAAAATCAGAGCAAAAGGGAAAAACATGGGAGATTAAAAAAATAACAGAAAAAAATAAGTGAGCATAGCATGTGTTGATTTACATTCAGTCTCTTTTTTGGATGCAGATGGCATTTTCTGTCCAAAGTTTATTGGGTCCCCTCAAACCAACAACATATGAAGCCTCTAGACTGATTCTGAAGCAAAAAAATCCACAATATCTGGAGAACAACACGATTCTAGAAGAAGATATTGTGGAAGAACCTCAAAACAGGTCTGTTTTAATGGGGCAGGGGGTGGCCTACTGAACCCAGACTGCAGCACAGGGAGACCGGGGCAGGGAGCTGGAGCAGGGAGCTGGAACAGGAGTCCGAACAGGAGTGGGAGCGTTGTGCTTTTCACACACCTGGGAGTCTTCTGCGAGCCTCTTGGAACAATTTGTCCTGATTGTGGGCAGGTGGTTTGGAGGGTCTGCCTTTTGAGGGGGATAGATTGTGAACCACTGAACCCCTGATGAGTATCGTAACTAGCTGCCATTACACAGCACCTTAAAGCAATCAATCAAACAACAGGACTGATAAGCACCAGAAATAATTCAATCAGCTGAGCTGCCCAGCCCCTGACATAATTCAATCAGCAGAACTGCCCAGTTCCTGAAATAACTCAATCAGCAGAACTGCCCCAGGGCAAATTAAAGCAGCTGTCCCACCTTTGCCCTAAATAGACCTCACACCTTTAAAAAAAAATGAATAAAAAACCAAAAAGAGCTCTCACCATAGACAACTTTTATGGAGAGAGGGAAGAACAGACCTCAAATCCTGAGGCCCCTAAAGGTCAAGCAACTCCAGAAAAAGCCCCAAAGAGAGACATAAATTGGTCTCCATGTCACAAGGCTTTCTTTGAAGATTGCATAAAAAATCTTAAAAGAGAGTTAGAAGAAACATGGGGAAACGAAATGAGATCACTGCAAAATAAAATAGAAAAAATGGAAAAAGAATGCAATGAACAAAAAAATGTAATTGGTCAATTGCAAAAGGAACTAAAAACAGTAACTGAAGAAAATAAGACATTAAAAATTAGAATCGAACAATTGGAAATTAATGACTCATCAAGACTTCAAGAATCAGTTGAACAAAAACAAAAAAATGAAAAGATAGAGAAAAACATGAAATATCTCCTAGGAAAAACAACTGACCTGGAAAATAGATCTAGGAGAGACAATCTAAGGATTATAGGGCTTCCTGAAAGCCATGATGAAAAAAAGAACCTGGACACTATATTCCAGGAAATCATAAAAGAAAACTGCCCTGATATTTTACACCCAGAAGGCAAAATACTCCTTGAAACAATCCACCGATCACCTCCTGAAAGAAACCCAAAAATTAAGTCCCCCAGAAATATCGTGGCTAAATTCCAGAACTATCATACCAAGGAAAAGATATTACAAGAAGCCAGAAAGAAACAATTTAAATATCGGGGAGCTACAATTAGGATCACACAGGACCTAGCAGCTTCTACTTTGAAGGATCGAAGGGCCTGGAATCAAATATTCCGAAGGACAAAGGAACTTGGATTACAGCCAAGAATAAGTTACCCAGCTAGAATGAGCATTATCTTCCAGGGAAGAAGATGGTCATTCAATGATATAGGAGAATTTCACCTATTTCTACTGAAAAGATCAGAACTGAACAAAAAATTTGATCTACAAACACAGAACACAAGAGAAAAATAAAAAGGTAACAAGAAAAAATAACTCTTGAGAACTATATTTATGTTATAGATACTTACAGAATGAGGGTTGATTTTATGAATCAATTATTACATTATGATTATGATATGATTACTGTGATTTTATGATTATTATCATATGATTACTGTGATTTTATGATTATTATTATATGTTTATTGTGATTTTATGAATCTTATGATATAATAAATTGAAAAAGAAATTAGAGGTAGAAAAGGGATAACACTGGAAGAAGAGGAAAAGGAGGTAAAATAAGGGAAATTACATCACATGTAGAGGCAAAGAAAACCTATGATGATTGAGGGGAGAAAAGGGAGGGGAATGAGAATTGGGTTAATCTCCATCTCATCAGATTTGGCTCAGAGGGAATAATAGACGTACTTATAACAAAGTTTATTGGGATTGCCTTGGATCACTAAACCACTGAGAAGAACCAAGTCTTTCATAGTTGATCATCGCCCATTTTTGTTATTGTGTACAATGTATTTCTGGTTCTGCTTGTTTCACTCAGCACTAGTTCATGTAAATCTTTCCATACCTTTCTAAAATCAGCTTGTTCATCATTTTTAATAAAACAATAATATTCCATTATCTTCACATACCACAACTTGTTCAGCCTTTCCCCAATGGATGGACATCTACTCATTTTTCAATTCTTTGCTACCACAAAAAAAAAGAGTTGCTACAAACATTTTTACACAGGTGGGCCCTTTTTTCCTTCTTTATGATTTCCTTAGGATACAGATCCAGTCATGGCACTGCTAGGTCAAAGGATACACACAGTTTGGTAGCCTTTGTGGAATAGTTCCAAATTGTTCTCCAGAATGGTTGGATCCTTTGTGACTCCAAGATTCCAGTCATTGAATTCAACTCAATCAGCATTTTTTGAACATGTGCTCAATGGCAAGACACTGTGTTAGGGACTGGGAGAACAAAGATAAAAAGAAAAATAATCTCTGTGCTGAACATGTTTACATTCTAATGCAGGCACTTATATTTTGTGATGAGTAAAATTGTAACAAAGATGGGTTGAGACAATTTTCTCCAGGGCAAGATAATAGTTTAGTAACAGTATGAAAATTGTTGGTAAAATGGGTCAAGCTGACCATTTCAGCTAAAAACCCAGGGACGTAAGCACAATCAATTTATTAGACAACGGATAAATTGGGTCAATGGCCTCTCTCAATGACCAAAGTGAGGGCCAACAGGGCCTTTTAAACCTAGATGTGCTTTCCTTCTGACAGGACATTATTTGTACCACCCCTGGCAAAGGTGAAATAACCCCAATTGGTAGACATTTTAATGTGGAGGTGGGTTGAGTTATCTGAGCTTCCTATTACTTCCTCATTAGGAGAGTAATCCTTAAATGATGGCATTAGTCTATAGCTGAGGAAAATGGGTTGGCCTTGGGGTGGGACTCTGATAATTAAGAAATGCTCATTGCTTTATGGGCCTCAGGTGTTTCTTGTAAACTTGGTGAGAAAATCAGAACCATCCCAATCTGGTTTCTCCAAAAAAAATTTTGGCCTTCCCCTTGGAGACCAAATTTTTAACAAGGAGATAGAAGATAGGAGAGTTGTCCCCTAATGAGGGCCTAGCTCAGACTGGTTCTCTGTTTATCTGTAAATAGAAGCAAGAACCCCCATTTAAACTGGTTATCTAATAAGTGCCCTGGAAGGAGGACTGATCACATTACTTCACCAATCCTTATGAGCTCTTCTGAGAAATGGGGTTTTGGCAAAATTGGGGAAAGGATGGATTACATAGTAATGTTAATTATTAAATGATAGAATATAATATTAATTTTCTTCAGTTTTCATATAATAAACATGAATTGGACACTGATCATTAATTGTACTGTATACCAAAGAGCTAATATATGATGGCTAAGAATTATTAAATTAATAAATATTAATACTTAACATGGACTTTGTTCCCTAGACATTATTAACCCTTGATGATGAACAAAATTGTCTGATTTCCAATTCAAAGAAGTAGCAAATGCTAAATAGAAGGGCATTCATGATTACTTTTGCCTATGGGTAATGAGGGAGAAAACTTTTTCCAAATTTATTTTGCTTTCACCTCCCCCTTTATTTTTGTGATTGCTTTCTCAAAACTTGTATCCCCAACACACTTAGCTCTGTCACATTTCATAAAATAAAAAAAAGCTCCTTCAGGCATAATTAAATAATTTAATGCTTCTAAGCATTATTTCATTCCATAAGAAATGGAATTTTCTATCCTGTTTTAAATCTGAACTCCAATTAGTGATTCTGTTTTTAAAAAAAGACCTAATCACTGCAGGTACATCCTTGGAGCCAGAATTTGTGGGGAGTTAATCTGCGGATGGCCAATGTCAAGCTGTGAGTGGGGCAAGAGAATGTGTCTGTTTTTACTAGAATGTCCAGAAGCATTATCATTTAAGGGAATACACCTTACCCAGAATCTCCCAGGTGGGATATATCAGACTTAACCCTGGTTCCTTCTGATTTCAAGACCAACCCACTAGCTATTTAAGTCATGATGCCTCTCACTTTTACACATAATAGTTAGTTTACAAGAAATTCTTATTAAATAACCCAAGGAAGATTTCAGATATAGTACCAAGCCCAGAAAAGCTAGAGAATAGGGAAAGTAGAAATACAATTGAATGCATCCAAGTGAAAATAAAAAAGTGAGGGTAGTAGGCAATGTAATATCTTCAAAACTTTTGATTGTGTACTGCTATATTTTTTTTAATTAGCACATAGTACTCAACATTTGTTCATTTGCTTAGTTATATATTCATGGGTTACTCTATTAATCATTGTATATATTACATTTTTTTTCTAAAATAGTGTTTTTTTAAGGATAGGATAAAATTAAATTATATTTGATCTTGAGTTCAAAGGGAGCCACTAGAGTTTTTTGAGAGATATGGTCAGTCTCATGCTCTGAAAAAATCATTTTGTGCTCCAAATCTCTATTGATTAGAGAAATGAAACCTAAGGCAACTCTGGGGTAACACCTCACACCTCTCAGGTTGGCTAAAATGACAGTAAAAGATAACGAGAAATGTTGGAGGAAATGTGGAAAAACCAGGATATTAATGTATTGTTGGTGGAGTTCTGAACTGATCCAATCATTCTGGAGAAAAAGTTGGATATTACAAAGGGCTATCAAACTGTTTGTATCCTTTGATCCAGCAGTGTCTCTATTGGGCCTGTATCCTAAAGAGATAATAAAAGAGAGAAAAGAATCCACATGTGCAAAATGTTTGTAGCAGCTTTTTGTAGTGACAAGGGACTGGAAATTGAGCCTGTCAATTGGGGAATGGCTGAATAAATTATGATATGTGGAATATTGTTGTTCTATAAGAAATAATGAGCAGGCTGATTTCAGAAAAGCCTAGAAAAACTTAAATGAACTGATGTTCAGTAAAGTGAGCAGAACTAAGAGAATATGGTACAAAGTAATGAGAAGATTAAGTGATGATCAACTACACTGGACTTGGCTTTTCTCAGCAGTACAGTGATCCAAGATAATTCCAATAGACTTGGGATGGAAAATTCCATCTGCATCCAGAGAGAGAGCCATGGAGACTGAATGTAGATCAAAGCATAGTATTTTCGCCTTCTTTTTTGTTTGTTTGCTTGCTTTTTCTTTCTCAGATTTTTTCCCTTTATTATATAGCACAACAAATATAGAAATAAGTTTTAAATGATTACACATGTTTAACCTATATCAGATTGCTTGCTCTCTTGGGGATGGGGGAAGTAAGGGAGGGAGGGAGAAAAAATTTAGGACACTAAATGAATGTTGAAAACTATCTTTACATGTACTTGGAAAAATAAAATGCAATTGAAAAAAAAAGAAAAATCATTTTGGCAGCTATGTGGAAAGGGAATTATAAAAGGAAGAGATTGGACATAGGACATGGTCATTTGATCGTGATTCCAGAACTTAAAGAGGTTGGGGTGGAGGCTTGGGGGGAGGGAAGCAAGGATACAAGAGCAAGATGATTGGCAAAAAGATAGCCAGAAAGTAAGGAGTGAAGTGAAGCATGGATGGAGAGTGTCTAAATAGTGAACCACATGAAGCATTTGCTGATGAAGACTTCAAGTCTCCACAGTGGTGGTTCCAAGAAATGAAAGGATTTTTTTGTTTTTTGCTGGTCCAGAAAACAAGGCAACTATTGAGGTGACTGAGGACAAAAGAGAGAGGGAAGAACAATTGTAAAGCTACTGAAATAGTCCAGGATAGAGGTAATGGGGGCTTAAATTAGGGTGGGAGCTATATGTATAGAAAGGACACAGAAGCCTGAGCTGTTATGGAAGTAAAAATGATAAGATCTGACAACTGGTTTAATACATAGGATGAAAGAAAATGAGGAATCAAGAATGAATGTTAAGAATCTGGATGATGAAAAAAATAGTAGTGACTGCAACAACAAAAAGAAATTCAGGAAAAAGAAGTGGGTTTATGCTCTGTTTTGGACAGATTGGGTTTGAGATGCCTAGGGGACATCCAATTCACATCTAAAACTTAGTTGATTTGATGCTGAAAATCAGGAGAAACAAATGAGACAAGGAATCATATACTTAAAGATAATAGGTAATCCAGTGTGAGTTAGTGAAAGAGTACAGACAGAGATCCAAGCTGGAACCCTGGAGTATAAAAGTTAAGGTACATAACAAGATGAGCCAGCAAAGGAGACTAAAAGGGGTGGTCAAATGTATAGGAAGAGAACCAAGACAATCTATGGAGAGTAGAGTGTATCAATAGTGATGAAAGCTATAAATAGGCTTAAAAAAATTAAAACTGAGATAATAAAATATCAGATTTGGTAATTAAGGTCATTTAGGAGAAGGTAGTTGCAACTGAGTGAAGAGTAACCTGACAAACTGGACAAATGGCAGTACCCACATAAAATAGGAAAGGTCAGAAAAGGGATGAGATTGAGGAGAAATATTATTTATTCCATGCTATTTATTATTCCCTATAAAAATTTTAAAGTTTAAGAAGATGAGTGTGGAGGAGATGGGATGTATGAGTGTGGGTGTGATTGGGTGTGTGTAGGTGTTTATGTGAAAACTGGAGCAGAAAAGGGGGTTGGGGGAGGGAAATACTTTCTCACCACCTTGCCCATGGAGTGGGGAATAGAACATGTTGTGGGATAGAGTAGGATGGAGGGGCTGAACTTAATCTGCCCACCTATTACCAAGTCCTGAGTCTCCTCAGGTTATATATATAACCTTGGAAGGCAAGCATTAAAGGGGAAAAGGATGGGAAAATGTTGAAGAGGGTGGTTTAGTTGTGCTGTAGACAAGATCATATTTGGCTGTGGAGGAAAGGGAAATGTTAACCAGTCTCCAAACCTCTGATTTTTTGATTGTACACTCTTTAGAGTCAAACCATGTTCCCTTTGGGATTATTCTATAGGCCACTTTGAAGACCATTGTTGTCAATAGGGAAATGACTTCAGTCAGAAAGATTTGGGTCTGAAACATACTAAAAATGTGAATTACAGAGAAAGGTCCATTTGTATTGGTAGAAGAAGTTCCTTACCTTAAATCTGGATCTGGGTTTATGGATCCTCAAGGGGTCTATGGAGAGATTTCACAGTCTGTGAATATAGATGGGAAAAAAATTCATCTTTATTTAATTTAATTATTTGGCCTCCATCTTTCTTCTTTTTCTTCTTTCTTTCTTCTTTTTCTTCTTCTTCCTTCTTCCTTCTTCCTCTTCTTCTTTCTTCTTTCTTCTTTCTTCTTTCTTCTTTTTCTTCTTCTTTTTCTTCTTCTGTCTCTCTTTCTCTCTCTCTCTCTCTCACTCTCACTCTCTCTCCCTGCTTGAGTTCCTGTCTGTTGCTATGCACATAATGCATACTTCAGAAATTGTGTTGTGTGAGTTGAATTGACTTGCCTTGCCCAAGACCACTCAGTCAATGGCAGTGAAAGTTAGGACTAGTGCCCATATTGCTTCCTCCTGATCTCTCTCCTTGCCTCCCTCAGTGCCTTTCTGCCCGAATCTCCTAAATTGACTTTAGCTCTTTGGAACACTATCTCCTGGGAGGTATTTTATGCCCTGTGCCCACAGCACCAGATACTTACTTGATCAGGATATAAACTACAGGTTGTTATCTATGAATTTCAGTTTAAAACTGTCTCTAATGATAATACAACTAAGCCCTCATTTGCATCCTTTTTATACTAGGAAATGATGTACAGAGCTGAGGAGGAATCATCCAATAAGGTCCCATTTACTAATCTATCATGCAATGTAGTCTGTCTACCTCAGTTTCCCCAACATGGAAAATGGGGGATAATAACAGCATCTACCTCACAAGATTGTTGTGTCAGTAAGTTAACTCACTTTGTTTAATCACTTGTTTAATTACTTAATTGTTTAATAATTACCATGTAAATATCAGCTATTTTCTACTCAAAAGTTTTGAAAGGTTGATAATCCTGGCTCCAAATGATCAGAAATACAGTTCAAAAGAAGATGCTACATTCTCTCACTCACACCATGCTATTTATACTCCTTACTAAGGTCCTGTCAGGTTAACTTACTTTGTAGAAAAATTCCCTTTATATATAAAAAAAAATTGAATTAAATTGCAAGAATTGTTACCATTGTTACCTAAATGAAATGACTTTTTATTGTTGTTCAGTTATTTGTGTCCAATTCTTCATGACCCCATTTAGGTTTTCTTGTGAAAGGTATTAAAGTGGTTTATCACTTCCTACTCCAACTTATTTTTCAGATGAGGAAACTGAGGCAAGCAAGATATTATTTGTTCTCATATGTTTAGTTTTTTGAGGTATGTGACTTCAACAAGCTCTCTCTAACTTGTTTCTTCTGGTTAGTTTTTAAAATTTAAGAAATTCAGGGCAAAGTGTTCTGTAACATAAAGAGCATTGGCTATGGAGGACATTTCTCACAAATACACACATATACCAGGACCTTTTGCTGCAACAGAGGACAGGATATCTGCCATTTGGGGAATGAATGAACAAATTATGGTACATGAATATTATTTGAATCATAAGAAACAAAAAATATGAAGAATTAAGTGCAACTTCAGAAAGATTTGTACAGACTAGCATGTAGCAAAGCACACATAACATAAGGAAAATGACCTTGAAGATATCAGAGTTCTAATGAAAGCAATGACCAATGTTGACTTCAGAGGACTAAAAGTAACAACAAATTAGCATTTTATAAGCTTATAATATGTGCCAAGAACTATGCTAAGTGCTTGACAAATATTTCTTTGATTATACACAACTGAATTGGGAAGTAAACACTAGTCTTATTATTATCATCCTCATTTTACAATTGAAGAAACTGAGGCAAACAGATTTTAGTGCCTTGCCCAGGGCCACACAGCTACTAAATTTCTGAAGCTGTATTTGAATTCAGATCTTCTTGACTCCAACTCAGCTCTCTATCCGCTGCCTCACCTAGCCAATTATTCCTGATACAGTATAATTTTATCTAAGAGAGGCAGATAGATAGACAGAGACACATAGAGAGAAATAGAGAGAGAAGAAGAGATAGAGACAAAGACAGAGAGAAACACAGAAAGAGACAGATGGAGAAAGAGACAGAGAAAGGCAGACAGATATAGAGGTGGAGAGACACAGAGGGCAAGAACCAGGGAGGAGAGAGATAATGTAGGAGGGAGGGAAGGAAAAGAGGGAAAACAGATAGAAACATAAACAGAGATATAGAGAAATAAAAGACAGAAAGAAAGAAAGAAAGGTAAGCTAGGAGAGAAGGAAGGAGAAAAGGGAAAAACAGACAGAAACAGAGAGAGACGGAGAGAAAGGGAAGGAAGGAGGGAGAGACATAGAGAGAAAATTTGAGAGACAGAGAAACAGAGGGAAGGGTAGAGGGAGGGAGGGAAGGAGAGAGAGAGAGACAAAGAAAAAAAGAAAAACAGAGACAAAAAGACAGACAGAGAGAGAGAGGGAGGGAGGGAGGAAGGGAGGGGGGACCATAGCTGCAAAATGAGGTATACATTGTCAAACATGACTAAGGTGATTTTTGTCTTACTTAACTAATATTTTATTATAAGAGGGTGAGACATATCATTGGCAAATGACAAAGGCATAAGAAAGAAAAAATATATCAATGAAATATTGGTTTAAAAACAAGGCATTCAGAATAGAGGACTTCTAAAGACACTTATGATCTTCAACAGAATTTTTTGGGGGGAAGCAATAAAGGTCAAATGATTTGCCCAGGGTCACACAGCTCATAAGTGTTAAGGGTCTGAGGCCATACTTGAACTCAGGTCCTCCTGACTGCAGGGTCTGTGCTATTTTAGCAGCCCCTAACCAAAATATTTTTGAAGGCACAGATTGTTCCATCAGTGAATGTGGGTCAAAAGATCTAATGTTTAGCCCTGATTGTGCTTATACTTGATAGGCCATTTGAAATGGTGGATAGAAAACTGACCTCAAAGCCAGGTAGCCTAGGTTCAAGCCATCCATGTGACATATTAACTGAATAATCTTTGACAATCTATTTAATTTCTCACTGCTCAGGGCAACTCTTTAAAACCATAAGTTTCCAAGAAGGTGCCAGTCTGCATCAGTGACCTGAGAAGTCCCTATGTCAATAAATTACAGGTCCAGTCCCTAAGCTCATATTCGTAGAATATAATATTTTCCTTGCACTAGACATACATTAGTACATGTTGCATTCCCCCAAGTCACAAGGAGGCCACATGTTTTTTTGGACAGAACATCAAATCAATCATCAGAGCAATTCAGTACGAATCCCAGCTCTGATTTGCTCCCCATGACATTATCTGATGGCATAGTGGATTGAGTGATTTGTTCAAATCTGGCCTCAGATACTTAGTAGCTAAGAGAACCATTTCAAAAACTTCATTTGTCCAATTTTGTTTCCCATTTTATAAAATAAAAAAGTGGGATTAAATGACCTTCATTGTCAATTTAAGCTAGCTAGAAATCAATGATCCCAATAAGAAGCAAAATCTCAGAGGGCAAATTGAGTACCCAATCCTTTACTCGTGATAGATATACCATCTATCTCTTTGTTGAGTTGACTGCCTTGAATAAGCTGTGTGATTTTGGACAATTCACTTTCTCTTTCTTCCCTTCATCTGTAAAATGATAGGGTGGACTACATAGTCTCTAAGATTCCTTGGAGTTCTAATTGTGGTTCAATGGGTCATCTTTGAAAAGTTCATCAAAACTATACTTAGATAATTAAGTTTTCTATTACTTATTCACTACCAGTACCAAGGCATTTGGTGGAACAATGGATTGAGTGTTGTATTCAAATCTGGTCTCAGATACTTAGTAGCTCAGAGAACCATTTCTCTTACCTGCTTCAGTTTCTTCATCTGTAAAATGAAGATAATAAAGAGCACCTTCCTTACAGGGTTGCTGCAAGAAGAAAATGAGTTAATATTTATGAAGTACTTTACAACATTAAGGCAATACATAAATGCTAGCTATCATTATCATTTTTATATAATCTAAGGATAGTTTTTTTTCCAAATTGGACCTAAACTGAGCTCATCTGATTTATAAAAAGCCCTCTAATTATGTAATGCTGTTCCTATGTTGCTTAATCTGCTTCTGGAAATGTTCAACTGGTCAAAATGCCTTGTCTTTATGACTTTTTCATGAAAGAGTATCCAGTATTTCTTTTTTCTTCATTAGTTAATTAAATATTAGCAGAGCATGCACATTAATCAGAAGTCTCTTTTCTACTAGTTGATCTCCCTGAGAGAGAGTAATGAAGCTGGAGTGAGGATGAACTGAACTAAAATGCCATCTCAGATACTTACCAGCCATATTACCCTGGGCAAGCTACTGGGACAGAGGTTAGAGAGTAACAGGACATCAAAAAGTCTTGTATTCAAATCCCTGCCTCAGACTCAAAACACTTTGTTCAATATGCTACTGAACAATATTTTATTCAACACAGCACTACCAGATATATAAGTATAGGCAAGGTACTTAATCCCTGCTTCAGTTTTCTTATTTGTAAAAATGAGGTTAATAACAATAGCTATCCATCAGGATTGAATGAAATGTTTGGAAAATATTCTGAAAATCTACATAAATATTATATAAATACTACCTATAATTATCATTACTTCTCCTTTCTCAGTTTTCATTTCCCCAAATGTAAAATAAAAGGGTTAAACATAATAAACTCTAAAGTCCTTCCACCTCCAAATCTGTGATCTGATAATCTTTGGACAGAGATTGGAGGAATTCCAGTAAATCATATCTTATCCATTCTCCTTAAACAATGGCTGTTTGGTTTGTTTATTTATTTATTTACTTGCTTTTTTGATTATTTATTTATTGCCTCAGTCCAATTGCAAATAGCATATATGGGAGAACCTCCACACATCCCTTGGGACTCCACTCCAGTCTAATTAACCTCATCATTAGAAAAGTTTCTTAATTCAGTGAAAGGTAAATTTGCATTTCATCATTCAAATGTGTTTTGACTAAGATTCCCTGTGTAACAAATATGACCAAGATTTCACCCACAGAACTGAAAGATGTGACTACATACAAGCCACCAAGTCACTGCATGGTACCTGAGCAAAAGAACTTGAGTCCTGTAACTTGTTCAAATCATGAGTTAGTCTTAATTTAACAAAACTAAGTCAAAATACTTTATTCAATGGGTAAAACAGACATGAGGAGGAAATGATGACTCTTCCATCCTTTCAGGAAGAAATTAAGGATGGCAATTGAGAGAAAGAAAAGAAGCTCCCCCCTGCTTTGTGGGAGGATAATTTACCTATTTCAAACTTAATGCAAATTTCACAGGGTTGGATTTTTTTAAAAAGACTTTCAAATAACTTCACAGGCATAAATAAAAATCTTTGCCTTCTCACAGGTGAATGGTTTAACATGGTAATAGCCATTTGTCAAGCCTGAGAAAAAAGGAGGAATGACTAAAGAGATTTTTCTATACTGCAAAGTAGTAATCAAGTCAAAGGAAAGCCTTCTATAATCATTGTTATTAGGAGTAATCACAAGGAGAAGAAAGTGTGTCACACACCCTCCTTAGTCTAGAATTAGCCCTTGCCCTTTGGATTCTACAATTTACATCATATAAACCAGGGAAACAAGCAATGCTTATGCCATAGGAAAGATGGGTGACCAGGTGGTATAAATGGTAATTGGAGTCAATACAGGTGTGTTCCTGAAAACAGGTAGGATTCTCTCGACTCAACAAAGTAGTCACCTGCTGGAAACTGAAGTTCATAACCAGTTTCATCCTTAAATAATTGTATGCCCAAGTTCATTGAAGGATGATGGTCATTTATATTAAGCCTCCAGATGACACAATGGATAGAGTTTGATCTTAGAGTCAGGAAGACCTAATGATCAATCCCACCACCGATGGTTAACTAGATGTGTGACTCTGGGAGAATCTCTCAAGCCTCAATTTCCTCATCTAGTAATAATAGCCCCTATCTCCTAGAGTTTCATGAGTTTTAAATGAGTTAACATACACAAAATATTTTGCAGACCTTAAAACCCTATTATTATCATCATTAAATACCAGTTTTAAGACTTATTTGCATTTCTTTGGGAAGAATGGCTTCCCTTGATATGCTTTGGGATAAAGTTTTTATCCCCAAAGAGGCATTTTTTGGTTTTGATTTGTTTTGACATTTGACAGTTAAGTAGAGCTTTGTGTTCTGATAGATTGAAAGGTAATAGTAGATCTTCCATCCTATGAAAATAAAAATCCTCAAGAAAAATTAAGTTAAAAATAAAGAGAGGAGAGAGAGACACATACAGAGAGAGAGAGACAGAGAGAGAGACAGAGACAGAGAGAGGGAGAGAGAGAGAGGGAGAGAAGGGGGGAGGGAGAGGGAGAGAAGGGGGAAGGGAGAGGGAGAGGGAGAGGGAGAGAGGAAGAATAACAGAATGCTTCCTTCTGTGTATAGACTTATCAGTTCCTTTTCTGGGTATGGATAGAATTTTTTTTCATAAGTCCTTCAGAGTAGGTGTAGATGATTGTACTGCCAAGAATAACAAAGTCATTTACAGCTGGTCATCCCAGAACATTGCTATTACTTCACATATAATATATTTGACTTTGTTCATGAAGGACTTTCCAAGATTTTTTTTCCTGAGAGCATCCTGCTCATCATTTTCCAGAGAACATCAGAGAAACTTCAAAAATTATTATTGTTAATTACACTTTCCCCCATTTATTTTCTCTCTCTCCTTTCACTCTGTCCCTTCTCAAAAGTGTTTTGCTCTTAACCATTCCCTCCCCCAATATCTTCTCTCTTTTATCACCCTCCCCCCTTTCCTATATCCCATTCCCCTCCTGTTTTTCTACAGGGTAAAATAGATTTCTATACCCCTATTGATATATATATATATAATTTCCTATTTAAGTGAATTATGATGAAAATATGGTTCTCTTACTCCTCCTATTTCCCCCCTCTTCCCCTCTACTGTAAAAGCTTTTTCTTGCCTCTTTTTTATAGCATCATCTTACATATTTGGAAATTGAGGCAAAGGGAGATTATGAGACCGGGTCACTCAGTATCTGAAGAAGGAATAAAGTCTGAGATTTTCTAACTTGAAGTCTAGGAAGTCTAGTATTCTATTCACTATACAAGACAATACAAGACTGTCTCTGTGAGTTTAAAAAGTCTTTTGCTAACATTATTTTATTGGATCCCTTCAACAATCCTATGAGATAGGTGCTAATATAATAATCATTTTCCAAATGAGGAAACTGAGGCTTAGAAAGATTAGAAAATATACTAAAGGGACTAGAAGATAACCAAAATTAGGAACAAAGAATAAACCAAAACAAAATGGTGGCAAACTACAAATTCTATCACTATAAGAGACAAGTGGTCTGGAGTGGTCGATTTAGAATCAGGTACCTCAGAATTCAAACACTATCTTAGATACTTATTCTCCATGTAACTTGAGCAAGTTACTTAACCTCTCCCAGAGTCAGTTTTTCTCATCTTTAAAATAAAGAGGTTCAAATTGGTGGATTCTAAGATTCCTTTCAGTTCTAAGTCTGTGATCTTAGTAAGATAATAGAAAAGGCATGAAAAGACTTCAAAAAGAAGTCCATGCTTATAGTTACATGAGAATATGTTTAATAATTTGATGTTGGCTGGTAGAAGGGAGCCTGAGAAAATTGGAATAATCAAAAGATGATCAAAGCAGGAAAGATTTAGTTAGCAACAGAAAAAGGGCAAAAAGTATATTTTCAGAAAGTTTTGGGATTCAGTCATCAATACATTTAATTGGTCAGACACTGAAAATGGATGATGGTCTGGACCTAACTTGAATAAGAAAAAGGTTGGACTGTCCTTGGGAATTTGCACAGGTCTTTTAAAAAATCAATCAACAAGCATTTATTCTAGACACTGTGCTAGGTGCTGAGTTGGTTGTTAATGACTCAAGATTCCACCTAAAATAAAGCTCCCCCCATTTTAGCACCAATACTCTTGTCTGCACATCATGGAATATCATCATTTATAATGACTGAACCACTCAAAGGGCAATGGAGAGATATGAGGTGAAATGTTTAAGATTGTAATATCAAATGAGGAAGCACTCAAAAAAATCCTTGTAAAAGATGTCATCAAAGAAATGAATGACAAGAAAGGAAAAAATGACATCTAAATATAAGTAAATTTATATATTGTGGTGACAAAAGAAAGGGATAATTAGAAGACAGCCTTGATATTCCATTGACATCCACAAAATGTCACAAGAACTACAGGCAGGTCCACACACACCGCAGCATGTTGGGTAGATCCCACTGTGATAAATCTTAAAGAAAAAATGGGATCATTAAGGAAGGATCATCATGGATGGTTGACATCTTCAGAGAGAGTGCCCACCTCAATGAGATCACAAATCCATTCATTTCAACAAATACCTCTTAAACAATGCATCAGGCCTTCTGAATCTAGTGCTGAAAGAGGTCACAGACTCCAGTTATGTTACAGGTGAGGAAACTGAGGCACAGAGAAATGAGATGATATAGCCAAGATTACAAAGGTAACCTTTTTCAATGCTTTCCAGGAACTAAAATTTTTCTGAAACTAACAAAGTATCCCTACTGGAAGGAAGACTTTCTCTAGAGGAGAGTTTCTTAAGCTGGAGAATCTACAAACTTGTTTTATTTAGATTTTGATAATTTAATTTCACTCTTAATTATTATCTTTTGTAATCTATGTATTTCATTTTATGAATACAAAAAAGATTAGTGTAAGAAGTCCAAAAGTTTGTTCAGACCACCAAAGTGGTCCCAGACACAGACAAAAAAAAAAGGTTGAGAACCTCTGCTTTAGAGAATGAATGTTTCTCATTGTTCCACTGCCAAAAGCCTAATTTGGAGAAAAAAAAAAAACATAGTATTCAAAACTAGGCAAGTTTGTTGATTGGTTGATAATGCCACAGGTGCCCCAAACAGAATCAATAGAAACCTGAGTTTTATAGAAGTATTTGGTGCCCCACTCTCCTCTGCCAATTACTTTCCCTCATAATTAAATTTTTGAGTAAACACAGTTCCTCAGCAGTGAAGGGCTTACCACGATGCACTATAGAATGATTCACAGCATCGATATAAGCCGCCTGGCTCGCCTTGCCAAATTCCTTATTGAAGGGGAGATACCAGTGGCCATTTATTATTTTTCTGCTTGCTTAATTAAATCCTTTGCCAACTATGTATTGATGGGAGCTGGGTTTTTCTTTTGTTTGGAGTTGTTTTTGCTGTCATTGTTGACACTGTTTAACAAAAGTTTTAAGTGAAATAGTTTTTATTAACTTGTTTACAATGTGGGTAGCTTGCCACCTTTGATTAAACTTCATGTGGATTTATAGCCATGTCTTCCCCACATCTCTGTGACCTTTAAGGGTTGTCTGATAAAAATCAAAGGTCATGGATTCTGAAAGCCATGGTTTTAATAAATGTTAGACAGCTTACCCCCAAATACAGCTATTTCTTTTCTTCCCTTTTCCTTTTTTTCCTCTTCCCTTCCTATCATTTCCAACAAGGATAGAAATTAACCCAAATAAAATGAATGATTTAATTTTATGGGAGAAAGGAGAGGACTCGCAGGGCTCCACTGGGGAGAAGGGGCTTTTGTCTTTGTTGATGACCTAAACATGCCTGCCAAGGAGAAATATGGTGTCCAGCCTCCCATTGAATTGCCACGACAATGAATTGACCATGGCTACTGGTTTGACAGGTGCAATAAATATTAATTAGTGTGCTTGGCTACAGAGGGAGTAATGATATACACTGTTTCTCTCAAGCGTTAAATTGTAGTGTTAGTCTTGATAATTCTTCATCTTTTCCATCACAAACGGGAAAAACATTTGGAGTTACGTGATTCCGATGGCTCCCACCACCCCCCATAAAAAGAGGCGTAAAACTTGATCTGTGGCAGTGAGTTTGAGTGGCAGACAAGGGGACTCAAACAGATCTTCAAGACATGCAATATGCATGTCCTAAGTGGATTTGTTTCTAAATCCGCATCTGAGCTGGTACAAACCAATTTCAAAACCGCTTGCTGCGGTGGAGGAATGGAGTGGAAGCGTTTTCCTGTAGAGGAGGGATTTGATTGCCTCTAAAATTGATTTCAAAGGGCTTAAAAAAACTAATATGCATTAAATGTTGAGCAGCACGTTGCTTATTAGATTAGGCTTGCGTCGGTGTGTTTATGAGGTTGGATCGAATACCGTTGCGGGGTCTTCCCTGGTGTTTCACTAGAAAGTACACCCAGGGAGCTGTAGCGTGTTGCAGAAATGGAGAAACCCCACTGAAGTTACAATGCTCTTAAAATTCAGCTTCGATCAAGCACAGCAAAACAGGCAAGGAAGCCTCGTTAAGCAAATTAATGCGAGTACTATGATCCTATTCAAGTTTTGTAAGTGGGTATATTTAGTTGTTTACACCTGAAGAAACAACAAAACAACAGCATTTCACCAAGAAAAGAGGTCCTAATTAAATACTGATATTTTCCCAATCCTTAATTATAATGGCTCACAGTTATGCCTAAGAGCTTCTCCTGCAGTTAATTTGTCGGGATATTACCATTTACACGTTTTCATTTGTGGAAGGTCTTGCTCCCCAGTGAAGTGCATTTTTTGAGGATAATGTAGCTCCATTTGGCAATTTCTTCCTCTGTATGTTCCCTAGACCCTCTGAAAAATAAAAAGAAAGATAAGAGCAAAAAAAATTAGCCAGGAACTTGGAATATAATGTTCTTTTGAAAGTGTGGATCTTTCTCCTACATGGTTTTAATGTCCCGGATATGGGTTTGGGTCTACAACAGTAAAGAAAAGGATCTTGGCAAAATGATTAGCAACGAGTCGTGTTCGTTCCTTCCTGGAGCTCTGGGCCTGGTTGGCAGCATTTCTCAAACTAAGTTTTTCTACAACAGCAGTTAGAGTGTGCAGCAGTTCCAAGTGGGCACTAAAATATTAATTGATGATGAGATGAGATGTTGTGATGCTATAACCCCCGTCCAGCAGAAATGCTCTGCTGACTAGAGGTGCCATTCATTTGATTAGGTACCTCCTAGGTGCCAGGGACTTATGTGGGCATATAAAAAATAAAAGCAAATAATGAAATAGTCCCTATTCCTCAAGAAGCTCACTGTCTGTTGCAGGGAGCTTCTTGAGGAATAGGGACTATTTCATTATTATAGGGAAACAGCACAAATACAATAAATAAGCTCAAAATTTATTTATAAAGCAAATAAAATAATTATTTCAACAAATTCAAAATCACTTCTGACAGAAACAAAGGGCATCCATTGATGGACAAATCCTAGGTAGGTTTCCTATGGGAGATAGTATTTAAACTGGATCTTAGAGCAAGAGTTCTTAATTTTGTGTGTGTGTCTACAGACCCTTTGTCAACAAACATTTGTTAAGTAACTACTATGAAGTGGACTAAGTAATGAGAATAATGAAAAGCAAAAGACAGTCCCTGTTTTCTCACTGTCAAATAAGAGAAAACAAATTAAAATAACCCATGTATAACAAAATAGAAACTTGATCTTAAGGAACTTAGTGTTTAATCTGAAATATAACATGAAAGTAACTGCACAAATAAGATCAAACAGATATACAGACAGATAGATGAGATAGCTAGATAAATAGACAGAGATAGATAGATAGATAGATAGATAGATAGATAGATAGATAGATAGA
>JAJPUD010000777.1:449239-470741 GCA_023553655.1 Myrmecobius fasciatus | reverse complement strand
AGATAGATAGATAGATAGATAGATAGATAGATAGATAGATAGATAGATAGATAGATAGAAATTAGAGGTAATTTCAGAGGAAAGTGAGCAAGAATTAAGGGAAACCTAGAAAGGCTTCTTCCAGAAGATTGGATTGGAAAAGTGGGATGAAGGCTATGGTGTCTTTTCTGAATAATGTCTTTAAGTACATAAAATAAAAAACAAAGAATTAGAAAAAAATCAATTCTATAGAAATAAGGTTAGCAAAAGTTTTCCCCATCCAAGTACACCAATCCCCTGGAACAGAGATGTCCCTGCTTTTAGAGGAAGCTCAAGATTCCATAAGGGGAAAATTAGGAGGTAGTGCTTTCCAGGCCATGGGAAGAGCCTTTGTCAAGGTATGGAACCAAAAAGTGTAATGTCATATACAGGTTAGAGACATTTTGACTAAAATATATGATATGTGATAAGCATTATACAATAAGCCTGGGAAGGTAGGATACAGACAGATTATGGAGCAGTTTTATTTTTTAATTCAATTGTATTTTATTTTCAGCTTTGAATTCTCTACTTTCCTTCTCCCTCTTACCCACCAATTGAGAAAGCAAGAAAAAGAAACTTCATTACAAATGTGTATAGTCATACAAAACAAATTCCCCACACAAGTCAAATGCAAAAGAAATGAAAGGGAGGAAGGAAGGAAGAAGGAGGGGAAGAAGGAAGGGAAGAAGGAAGGAAGGAAGGAAAGAAGGAAGGAAGGAAGGAAGGGAGGAAGGAAGGAAGGAAGGAAGGAAGGAAGGAAGGAAGGAAGGAAGGAAGGAAGGAAGGAAGGAAGGAAGGAAGGGAGGGAGGGAGGGAGGGAGGAAGAAGGAAGGAAGGGAAGGAGGAAGAAGGAAGGGAAGGGAAGGAGGGAAGGAAGAAGGAAGGAAGGAGGAAAGGAAGGAAGGAGGAAGGGAAAGGAAGGAAGGAAGGAGGAAGGGAAGAGAAGAAGGAAGGAAGGAGGAAGGGAAGGGAAGAAGAAAGGAAGGAGGAAGGGAAGGGAAGAAGGAAGGAGGGAGGGAAGAGAGAAGAGCAGAGGGGAGAAAAGAGGAGGGAAGGGGAGGATGTTTTAATGTGTAGTATGAGCACATCAGTTCTCTCTCTGGAAGAAGATAGCATGTTTCCTCATAAGCCTTTTGGAAATGTGCTTCGTCACTGTGTTGATTAGAGTAACTTATCTTTACAATATTGCTGTTACTGTGTACATTTTTCTCCTGGCTCTTTTCACTTCACTTTGAATCAGTACATCCAAGTCTTCTGAAGGAGTTCAATGCCCCAAAAAGGAGTTTATCTTTTATCCTGGAGGCAGGAGGGAAGAGAGAATCCCTGGAGCTTCTGGAGCAGAGGATGCCATCCTCAGATTTGTGCTATAAGAACATCACTTAAGCAGCTGTGTGAAAGACAGATTAGCAAGAGGAGAAACTAGATACAGAGGAAACAATAAGGAAGTTTTTGTGATAGTTCAAATGAAAGGTGATAAGGCAAACTGCCTATCAGTCGACTTTTTTTCTCATGAATTTCCTTCAGGATCCTTCTTCTTCCTTTATTGGGCCCAGAGGCCAGAACTAAGAATGATGAGTGGAAGTCCAAGAGAGGCAGATTTCAGCTTTGTAAAGAAAAAAAAAAAAAAAACATTTAAACAGTTGGAGCTGTTCAAAAGTGGAATGGATTGCTCCAGAAAACAATGGGTTGTCCCTCATTGGAAGCAATCAAGCAAAGGAAGGATGATGTCATCACAGCAATGGCACAGAAAAAATTCTTACTCAAGTGTGAGCTGGGTAAGATGGACTCATATCCCTTCCAATTCCAAAATGTTGGAGTTCATTTTGTGGAAGACATAAAGGCTCTAGGATCTGAAAGGTCTTTGCTAAGGCATTTGAAACCAATGAATGTCTCATTCTCTCTCTCTCTCATGCCCTCAATAAATGCCAAGTAGAATCTGAAAGTAAGTAGGATATGCTTATTTGCCTATGGATATCTGTGCTTGTGTATGTGTGGGTGTGGGTGGGTGTATTATATATATATATATATATGTATGTGTATATATATATATATATATATACTAGATAGAAAAATAAATAGATAGATAGATAGAGATAGATAGATAGATAGAGATAGATAGATAGATAGATAGATAGATAGATAGGCAGATAAGTAGATAGGTAGATAGATAGACACACAGATAGATATAGCATTTCACCTGATGGTTTAAAAGCTTTTTCATGAAACTTTTTAATAGTGCTATTCTCAAATGAAACAAAAAGGAATGAGTTGCCCTTAAGGCAGTGGATCCCTCATCACTGATCATATTCAAGAATAAGCTGGACAACTACCTGTTAGATATAATTTCAAATATTGTATTCATCCTATTGGAAAATGGATTTGGGACTAGAAGACTTCAAACTCTATGGATTTCATAACTCTATCGAGAGTGGAACTCACTATTTATATAATGAGAGGTTGAAAAGAAATATTTATTTTAATGAATTTTATTATTTATCTCTTAAACACACACACACACCCGCCCCATGCCCATGGATGGTCTATCTCTTAAAGATTTCTCAAAGAATTTTAAAAGAGTTAAAATTCAGCAAAAGTAATCAATATATTAAAAAAAACTAGCATTATTCAGGATTTAAATAATATACTTTAACATAGGCTAGAGAGAGACTTCTGGTCCTTCTATTTTACTTATTTCTTTAAATAGCTTTTTCAAAAATTTTGTATGCATAAATCATATACTCAGTTTATGGCAAGGTTTAAAGAAATTAAACCATCTTAATATAATATGCAAAATAATAGATTTAGAGCTAAGAGGGAACAATCTAGAAATCATGAAGTCTAAACCCTTCATTTTCTAAATGAGAAAACTGAGGCACGTAGTGATTTGCCCAGAGTCATACAAGCAGTCAGTGTCTGAAAACAAATTTGAAATTATTCTTTCCTGCTTAATGGATGCCCATCAATTGGAAAATGGATGAATAGATTATAGTATATGAATGTCAGGGAATATTGTTGTTCTGTAAGAAATGACCAGCAGGATGATTTCAGAGAGGCCTGGAGAGACTTGCATGAACTGATGCTGAGTGAAATCAGCAGAACCAGGAGATCATTGTACACGGCAACAAGACCATATGATGATCAATTCTGATAGGCATGGCTCTCTACAACAATGAAATGATTCAAATCAGTTCCAGTTGTTCAGTGATGAAGAAAGCCATATACACCCAGAGAGAGGGATCTGAATATGGACCACAATATAACATTTTCACGTTCTCTATTGATGTTTGCTTGCATTATGTTCTCCCTCTCAGGTTTTTTTTTTCTTGTAGATACGATTTTTCTTATACGGCAAGATAACTGTATAAATATGTATACACATATTTGATTTGTCAAGTATTTTAACATAATTAACATGTATTAGATTTCCATCTAAGGGAGGGGATAGGGGAAAGGAGAGAAAAATTTGTAACAGAAAGCTTTGCAAGGGTCAATATTGAAAAATTACCCATACATATGTTCTTCAAATAAAAAGCTTTAGTTTTAAAAATTATTCTTTCCTGGCTTCAAATCTGGTGTTCCACCACTATATGATACTGTCATCCTAAGAATCAGGTGACCAATAAATACCCTGGCAGCCTCTGCAAAGCATTTAACAAAAAGGAAATCATGATTCTTTAACTGACAAATCCTGAGACGTGGAATCTCACGCTCTTAGAAGCCTTTACTTCTGATAGAGTCTTTTCAGAGGACAGTTTTATCACAAAGCCATGTGGAATTCATCCAAACTGATATTCACTTCAATAATTCAAGCATCCATGATTTCAGCAGCTGTGGTTTCTCATTCTACTGATATTGATCATGTCACTATACTTTAGGAAACAGTTTCACAAGTTACTTGTAGTATAAAAGAAAATCCATCACTGGGTACCCAGCATTCTGACAATATGGCTCTCCAACCTGAACCAGTCCTCTGACAAGAGATACACAATCTGCAACTGGGCAGAGAGTCAAGTCCTTTTTATCTTAGTATGACTTTGAGCTGCCAGTTTGTGCTGGGATAATCTTCTTGACCCCAGGATCATCGCTTTCAGGAGTATAATGGACAGATCAAGGGCTTCAGTCAGGAAGACTTGAGTTCAAATACTGTCTCAGATATTAGCTGTATGGTCCTAGGCAAGTCATTTAATCTCTGCCTCAGTTTCCTCATCTGTTAAAAGGTAACAACAACAGTAGTAGAAGTAATAGTAGTAACTGTAGTCATAATAATAGTAGTCACTGTCACCATAGTAGTAATAGCACTTAATTCCCAGAGTTCTTTTAAAACTAATATTTATAAAATATTTTGCAAATCTTATAAAGTGCTATAAAAATGCTATTACTGGAATAAGAAGTCATTAGGAAATGTTTGTAATATAAAAAAAGAAATGAGAATCAATAAAATATTATTTAAAATAAGCATTGATCATATGGAATCAGGAGACTTCTGATTCTTTTAAACACTGGGCCTCTTTAATCCTGAGCCATGTTTTTCAATATTCTTTTCACAGTTTCCCCCCACCATGTACTGAAGTCACCAAATAGCAGGATGCATTGACTGCAACTCATAGCATCTTATCTACATCTAGCACCAGGAGGAACTCTAAATGCCAAGTTGTCTAACTCCTTCATGTGGAGAAACTGAGGTTCTGGAAAGCTAATTAACTTGCTCAAGGTCACATAGAAAATGTTGGGAGTGGAATCTGACCCATTATTTTATAATGAGTTATTTATAATGTAAACATTAAAATCATCATTCAATCATTCAGTCACTTGACGAGTATTTATTAAGTGCCAGGCAATGTCTAAGGGATATAAAAAAGCATAAAAAAAAAACCCTAAGGTCCCTGTCTTCAAGAAGATCACATTTTAATGGAAGCAACAACATGTTTAAAAAAAATGTTCATAAAGGATGTATAAATGGAAGGCAAAGGAGGGGTGATTCAGTCTTCAAAATGATTTTGTTTCATGTTTTGTATTATGCTAGGAAGCTAGATGGCAAATGCTGATTTCAAATCCAGTCTCAGACACTTAGTAGCTGTGTGACCTTGGGCAAGGTCACACAGTTTGCCTCGGTTTCCTCATCTGTAAAATGGACTGGAAAAAAAATGGCAAACCACTCTAGTATTTCTGCCAAGGAAACCCCAGATGGGGTCACAAAAAGTTAACCATGACTGAACAGCACCAAAATAATAAATTAAAATCATATTGACTCAATAATAAAGTTGGTACTTTAATTTTACAAAAATGAATCAGGTTTCATGAGCACACACACAACAGTAACAACAACAAAAGATCTCCCAGATTCCCAGTTCCTGAGCTGTGCTCTGCTTCTCCCCAGTGGAGGCTTGCCATCCTTTGCAGCCACCAAGTTCTGGGTTAGTGGTTTATTGGCAATCTCCTGCAGTTCATTCTGTAGACACAAGCATGTTCATTATGGCCCTGTAGGAGCTGCTATGTTGGCCCTTGTTAGCAGGCACAGCTACCGCTGCCAAGGTCAAAGGCTGCTGCCTCTGCTATGGAAGCTGCCATGCGAGCAAGCAATTAGGGAAGAGAGCTGGCTGGGAAAAGGCACCTCCAGCTCCTTCTGCTTCCCTTGTCTCCTATTTAGTTCTCTGGGTTCTTGGGTGGTCAATTTAAGCAAGACATGTGAAGTATATCTTCCAGTCAGAGAAGAATGACCACTTCCTTTACCATTTGATTCCAAGAGGGTCATTTTCATCGACCCAGTCCCCGAACTGTAGCTGATACTTTCTTTGTGATAGAGCTAATCAGAGGCAAAAATAGCACTGGGTATACCAGAAGCTTAAATTAATGAAGCCGAAATATTAAAAACTAAGCCCATGCTTGCTCTTCAGACAGCCAAAGCTTGCATTTATTTTATTCTAGTGAAAATAGTGTTTTATTCTAGTTTAGTATGCTATGCAGCAAAAGGGAGGTTGTGAGGGTCAGCAAACAAGTAGAGATCCCCCATTGCTTCCTAGACCCTCTAGGGTATGAGCCTGAGTATCTACAGAAAAAGATGCATCATCAAATTAGCCTGTCCGAAACTGCCAGCAAAAGAAACAAATGTAAAATCTGTGGACCAGACGTTGGGGAATGAGCCAATGTGTATGGAGGTGAGACAAGACCTCTAGCTTGGCTGAAGGATGGGATGTGCACCCTGGCTAGGCTCTCTCGCTCCATCTGTTGGAGTCTAGCTAGTGTCAGAGCCCAGGGCTAGTCAAGCCCCTTTAAGGACCACAGAAGGACAGCTATCCAGGACCCTCCAACGGTGGCTGAGCACACAGAGACCCCACCACTGTCAATTACATGAGTCTCTCTGCATCCCAGTTTGTTCAATGTTTATTTCTCACCTGCTGCCCCCAACTTCTCCCTTTAGATGTGCCTCTTGGCTTTTGGAACATTGGACCCAGCCTCCCTTATCCCTGTTTGCCTCCCTAGTTTCCAAGAATGTCTCTGACTCATAAATTCCATCTGATCTGCCCAGATGCAGCTCTGGTAATCTGTCTCTTTCCTGCCTGGCAGCTGAATGGCCTTGAGCTACTAAACTGACCAGACCAGGTCTCTTGGCTACAAAAGCTTTGTACTTTCAGGGTCTACTGTCAAATTTCAAGGTGTCAAATTTAATGCCTTGACCCTTAAAAATACCTTTCACTTGTCCCTCAACTACCACTAGAAGACAAGAGACAGAATCCAACAATCTAGAATATAAACTCATTCATCATAGAATTGTTGCATAATAGATATCCTCCTTAGACAATGGTTAACTTTAGGTCATTTTGTTGGAAGGGATGAGTACATATATCTTAGACAGACATTAACATTGCACAATGTGCTGCATCCAAACTTAAAGAGAAGGAAGAGGAAGAGGGGATGCTGGATCACTTTTGAAAAATTGTGTCACAATTTCAATGATATCAAGAATAGTCAGAGATTAATAATTCAAGGCTACTCCCTATCATGAAAGTCTGTATTTCTATAGCATCAGTAGTCTCCCATTTATTCTACAGGACTAAAAATTAGAGAATATAATCATTTCAGAAGATTAAGATAACAGGTGGTGATTAATGAAAGGGCTCACGGTGGATAAAAATAAGTTATAACCTATTACCAACAATGACTTGTGCTCAAGAAATGGTATAATTCATGGAACTACATGTAGGATTAGAAAAGGAGGTAAGTCAATAATGTTACATATGAGAGACAGACAGAAACAGATATAGAGTGAAAGAGAGAGAAAGAGAGAGAGAGAGAGGATTATACTCTGAGTATTATATTGATATTCAAAAATTAACCAAATGATTCAAGGCAATTCCAATAGACTTGGGATATAAAATGCTATTTCCATCCAGAGGCTGAATATGGATCAAAGCATGGTATTTTCAACTTTGGGGGAATTTGTTTCTTTCTTTCTTTCTTTCTCATTTTTTTCTCCTTTTGGTCTGGTTTCTTGCACAATATGACAAATATGGAAACATATTTAAAAGAATTGTTCATATTTAACCTATATCAGATTGCTTGCTATTTGGGGGAGGAGGGAAGTAAAAGAAAGAGGGAGAAAAATTTGGAACACAAAGTCTTACAAAATGAATGTTGAAAACTATCTTTACATGTATTTGAAAAAATAAAATACTATTGAAAATAAAAAAATTAAAAAAAAAAAAAACCAAGGAGAAGGTCTCCATATGTCAAGAAGATCTCCTATTAAGGATCTGTGGTAAGCAAAGCCAAGATGGCAGTGTTGAAGAAGCAGTCCAACTGAACTCTCCCAATATTCCCCTCTACACAACTTTAAAGTAATGCATAAAATTAAATTTTGGAGTAATATAACCAACAAAAAAATTGGAGTAAGACTTTTTTTTGAATGAGAGATAACTGTCAGTGAGATAAGGAGAGGTCTATGAGATGGAAATAAGGACTGGCCATGACAACATTGAAGCAATAACAACAACATGAGCATCAGTATCAAGTGCTGTCACTGCCCAGAGACATAAATGGGACTAGACACGTGGTCAGAAAGAGATTACAGGAGATCCCTGTGCTCACACTAGAAGCAGCACCAAGCAGCCTGTAGCAACTTCACTGACCATTATTGCAGGTTGAAGCTTCAGGGGAGAGAGAAGTGCTTTTAAACTCAAGGGAGCAGAAGTCCTAGTTATGGGTCACAGTTCCATGACTGAGAGAAAGCAGGAACCATAGCTACTGGTTAAAGTTCCATGGCAGAAAAGAGAACTAATATTTGCAGTCACAAAAAAGTAGGGGCCAAACCTGGGTACTGGTCATAATTCCAGGGAGAAAAGAGTCATGAAAGAGATGGAGTTGTATCTGGATAAGGGCCACCATACACCACAGGAGAGCATTGACCCAACCTCTTCCACATTGTTGCTGTTGTTGCCATTATTTGGTATTATCTGACTTTTTGTGATCCCGTGGACTACAGCATGTCAATACTATCAAGAGGCTCTTCTTGGGAAAGATATTGAGGGGGATTGCCATTTCCTTCTCCAGTGGATTAAGGCAAGCAGAGGGCAAATGATTTCCCCATAATGACTTCCACAGCTAATGTCTGAGACCATGTTGGTCTGTCCACTGAGTCCCTGTTGGAAGCACCTAAAACTTACAGACTTCCAGAATTAATTATGAAAACTGCATGGTGAAACAGCCTGAAGCTCAGAATAGTGACTTTTCTCCCTGCCAGAGGTGAGTAGAGCCTAACTCTAACATAAAGTTCAAAATTAAGAAACAGGCTGGAAAAATGAACAAAAACAAAAAGAACCTGGTCATAAAAACTTCTATGGTGTCAGGAAAGCTTAAGACAAGGCAAACTCAGAACTTGAAAATTTCTATAAGCCAAGCTTCAAAATAAAATATATGTTAGACAGAAGTTCAACAAGAATCCCTAGAACAGCGAAAGAAGGGAATAAAAAAAAAACAAATAAATCAAATAAAAGCAGTAGAGGAAAATTGGGAAAAGATATGAGAGCAATATAAGAAAAGTATGAAAAAAAGAATTGACAGCTTAACTAAAAAGGTACACACACACACATACACACAAACCTAAAGAAAATAACTTTTTAACAAAATGGAATTGACCAAATAGTAAGAGAGACATAAAACTTTATTGGTGAAAAGTAGCAAAATTGGCCAAATGGAAAAACTTCACTGAAAAAAAATAGAATTGAAGAACTGAAAGAAAATTAGAATTGTTCAAGAGGAAGCTAATGATTCCATAAGACATTAAGAAAAGATAAGACAAAGAAAAAAATGAAAAAATAGAGAATTTATGAAAAGACATGAACTAGAACTAGAATAAGAATTTATGAAGGAGTACTAATCTACATTGGAGGGAGAAATACCAGATGGAGGAGATCATAGAAGTATGGATCATAGATTTAAAGTTAGAAGAACCTTAGAGGTCAATGTACCTCCCATATTTTCCTCAAATGAGGAAACTAAGGCCCAGAAAGATCAAACAACTTGTCTAGTTATACAACTAGTAAATGTGTGATGCAGAATTCAAACTCATCTTTAGACTTCATTTAGCTCTCTATTCACTACATCATGATGTCACCTAAAAATACTAATATTTCTGTGTAATTTGGTGTCACCAACTCTAATTGCTATAGTAAAAAAAAATTCTTCATTGACCAAAAGCTCTTGGCATATTAAATAGTATTATCTTAGTTTCAGGATATAAAATACAAAACTTGTAAAATTCAAGTACTTGTGAAGTCCAGAAAATTTTTATTTCTATATAAATTATATCTCTCAGATGATTTCTTAAAAATGTAAGTTTTAGAAAAGATGCTAACCTACATTTATAGGGAAACTTCCTCATTCCAAGTTCTCTGTATATTGAAACCACATGTTCAATACCAATTTTTCTCCATAAGTTAAGTCTCTCACTTTTGAAGATCAGCTGTTTTTCATTCCACTCTCAATGTATATTGTCATTCTGCCTTAGGTTAAAGATATATGTGTAAAAATCTTATTTCTTCTGCTGAATTGTAAGCTCCACAAAGTCAATATGAATGTCTACACAGTGCCATATATTGATGTTATCAGTGGGAATGGGGGGAAATAAAAGAAATTAGATCCACAGTCTCTTCCCCAAAAGAATAGGAGCCGTAAATGGAATCCCTGGGAGCACATAGTTTCCAGAAGACAAAGCCCCTAGTTAAGCCATGATCTTGATAACAGCCATTTATCTCTTACCCTTCAAAGATATAAAATCAAATTTCTGGGTCTGCTTGGACTATGCTCATTATTAAACGCTTCTCAATAATTATCTCTTTGGCTCTGGCCAAAAACTCCAACAGGGAATCTATAAACCAGCAATTGCTGGTGCATCTCCTTCCCTTGGGCCAGAAATATTTATGACCCAAACTTGAAACTTGAAAGGAGATGAACCAAATGTAAACATCTCCTTTCAGTGACTTGCAAATTATTTTTCCTTCTTTCTCTCTGTCTCTCTCTCCTCAAACTGGCACAGTCTTGATTAAAGTGGACTTTCTCTCTAAACATCAAGGAATTACTGAAGGAAGAGGGGAATGTTTGATTTAAATTCCAATTAACTTTACCACTGATTGCTTTGTAACTCTGGATGAGTCACTGTTCCTGTAATAAATAAGGGTGAAAATCTCTGTGATTAACAAGAGTTGCTGAAGGTGGTAGGAGAGCAGAACTCTTACTTTTACATTAGCTGCTCTCCACTCCCACCACCAGCCAATCTTTAGTATTAGAAGAATTTGTAAGGAGATAATAGGATGGTCTCATTAGTTCTTCTACTAATGTATTTTGAATTCTTAGCCCTGCCTTAAGATCTTTGGATTTAGAGCTACAAGAGATCTTATAGGTTATTTAGTTTGCCTTCATCATTTTGCCAGTAAGGAAACAAACCCAGAGAGGTGATTTCATTTGCCCAAAATCGTGTCAGAGTCAGAATTTGAACCCAAGTCATCTCAATCTAGAACTCTTTCCAGAGGCTTCTCCTCATTCCTGTCACTGTTAGTCCTTTCCTTCTGTAATTACTTCCCATTTATACCATAAATATCTTGAATATACAATTATTCCCTTGCCTTCTTTTTCCACCTTTTCAAATGTGAACTCCTGGGGAAGGACTTTGTTTTTGCATTTCTTTGTATCACAGCATTTAGCATAATCCCTGATACATAGGAAGCACTTAATGCTAGTTGACTGATTGACTCCATCTACTCCCCTTCCCTCTGCTCCTCCTCAGCCTAGATCAGAATAATACAATAAAAACACTGAAAGTAGAGTCTAGGAATCTAAGACAGTCTTCACTGATGTTCATTTCCCTCGTTTGACCTTATGCAAGTCACTTGTCCTGAGTTAACTCAAACCCTTCCAGCTATAGATTACATTACCTTCATTATGTTTAAGTATTCAATGTCTTCTAGATTATTGAAAAATAAGAACTAAGCTACCCATAGGACATGTGTACGAACAGAATATTGGGGATGAGTTTGGGGGTGGGAAGAGATGATTTTTTGGTGCTATCCAGCTAAGCCAGGACATGATAGAACCTCCCATTGTTTTACTTTGGCTTGATAAAAAGGCATCCCATCACCCCATTATATCTGTATTTTTATTTGCCTCTCACTGAAATTTGGCCTTTCCTCCAATTATTAAATAAAATATCATTTTTAGAAGTTTGTATATTTCAGCAAACTTCCAGAGGGATCCAGACACACAAAAATGATTAGGAACTAAGATAAGCTAAAATTCTAGGGACTTTTTTCAGATTGCCAAAGTTTTTGTCTTCTAAATAAAACATCCATTTTGTGACTTTCAAGATTGTCTTTATAGTTGTCTATTACAGTGAAACATCTTGGCCATGGAATATGGACCATGTTTTCAGAGGATCCAGTGGGTGTTCTTCTCCCTCCTTCAGTGTCTTAACTGTGAAGTAGATTGCCAAAGTTTTTGTCTTCTAAATAAAACATCCATTTTGTGACTTTCAAGATTGTCTTTATAGTTGTCTACATTGCAGTGAAACATCTTGGCCATGGAATATGGACCATGTTTTCAGAAGATCCAGTGGGTGTTCTTCTCCCTCCTTCAGTGTCTTATTGGAAAGTAGATTGCCAAAGTTTTTGCCTTCTTAAAAAAAAACATCCATTTTGTAACTTTCAAGACTGGCTTTATAGTTGTCTATATTACAATGAAACATTTTGGCCATGGAATAGGGACCATGTTTTCAGAAGATCCAGTGGGTATTTTTCCCCCTCCTTCAGTGTCTTATTGGGAAGTAGATTGTCAAAGTTTTTGCCTTCTTTTTTAAAAAAAAAACATCCATTTTGTGACTTTCAAGACTGGCTTTATAGTTGTCTACATTACAGTGAAACATCTTGGCCATGGAATATGAACCATGTTTTCAGAATATCCAGTGGGTGTTCTTCCCCCTCCTTCAGTGTCTTATTGGGAAGTAGAGGTGACCCTGGGTAACAAAAGTCTATGTAAGCTGAGGGCAAGCAATGGGAGGTTTGGCCATGTCAGTAAGGCTTTATTATGGTCCTGCTGACTGACTGCATCTACCATCCAAGGACCAGCAAGTCAAGTCTGGAGAGACTCAGCAGCAGCAGGACAGGGCACAGAGAAGCACAGTGAAAAATCTTCTGGAACGCACGCGTGGGATGGGATTCTTTGGCCATGGCACACCGTGGAATAGACAGAAAACAAAATGGCTGCTTGCCTCTGGCTGGGATGAGTCAGGGGAAGACTGAGTTCATCAGCAATGACTTTTCTGTCCTTTCCCACCTGCTTATAGCCAGTCTTTCCTTATGTAAGTTCCTTGATGGCAGGGACTGTTTCATCCTTTGCATTTGTATCACCAGCTGCTAGCACAGTGCTTGGCACATGATAGGGACTTGACAATTTTTTTTCTCTGAAACAATAAATAAATGATAATAGGTACCCCTCTAAATCACCTGGACTGAGGTTTTACAGAAGGGGAAGAAAGAAGTCACTGCTTATGATTCCATCAATCAAAATGTATGTGGGTATATAAAATTCTCAGAAGAGTTGCCAGATTACCACCCATTTCTGATTTAGCAGAGAAGTTAATTAGGGCACAGAGAGGTGACAGTTATTTTCCTCAGGGTCACAGAGCCTTTAAAGTGTCAAAGGCAGAGTTGGAAAGCCCAGCAATCTGCCCCCTCTACCAGCCACCTGCCAGGTGCATCCAAATTGGAATAATAAATAACACTTTTATTACCTACCCTACAAGGTTGTTCTAAGATAAACCAGGTATAAGGTATTCCATAAACATGAGCTGTCATTATATCTAAAATGAAGAGAATACTTAAGGCAGCATGGTATAGTGAGCAGAGCCTACTGTGCAGTAAAGAAAATCTGAGTTCAACTCCCACATGGACACACACTAAACTGTGTGATTCCAGACAAGACACTTAACTTTGTGTCCTCGATAACTAGGACAATAAATTGTAAATGGAGCTCTTCTACATTGATAAAGATGCTTTCTCACCAAGAACTCATGAAATCACAAATCTGCCCTCCAAAAAAATTACTGGCACTACCCATCTCATCATATTATTGTGAGAAGATACTTTAGAAATCCTAAAGAGCCATGACCACTAACCCTAACTCCTGAATTTGACTTGACATAGCGAAAATTCAGTACTAGCCACTGAGCTGCCCAAAAGTCAAAACTGTGTCTCAAGGGAGAGCTAGATTCCCATCAAAAGAGATCTTGAAATAAAAATTGGCTGAACAGTCCCAGTTTGGGGGGACTATAGGGACTTCTGGGGTCCATTGCGTTTAGTGTTTCCACGCATTGGGGGAGTCCCCAGTGCAAAGGGGGAGAATGGAGTTCGAGACTCCCCTTCTCATTCCATTCTTAGGCAATTGAGGCAGCCAGGAAGAGTCACTTAAGATAGTGGAGCTCAGAAATGAAACTCAGCTTCCCTCAGCCCTATTTCCTTGAGGTATCAGGTTCTCAAAACCCTTGCACTCTGTGGATAATGGTGTCTGATAGATTGTGGGGCTGTAAATTATAATAGAGTAACATAATGCCATTTATGCCAGAAAATAAAAATGAGAACTTGTTTATATCTTTCAACATTTTCTATGCTAATTAACCTTCTGCTAACCATTTTGAAAAGTCAAGAAGTAATCTGTGAGTCTTGGAAAGTTCTTTTCTTATCTTCCCCAAACTCAAGTATCAGATGTTTGTTTAAAACCCACAAGAGGCATCATCTGTTGAACTTTTTTAGAAGGACCAGAATATAAGCAACAACAACTTTAAACAGCATCTCTTTTCCTCGATCCTCCTCTCAACCAAGACACATCATTATGACCTCTTAGTACAGTGAATTACTATTCAACATATTAACAACTTGATTCTGAAGTCTCTCCAGGTTTTATTTTTCAGTGATTGTTCTTTCTGAAGCTTATAAAACTTTTTACATCTTTTTTTGTTGTTTTTTCCCACATTAAAGTCCTAGAAAATTTTAGGGATGCTCTCTGGTCCAAGTTGATTTGTGTTTGTATTTATTAACTTGACCAAAGGGCAGGATGAGGTTCCAAAAAATGCTAAGGATCTGCTCTTCAAAAGCCAGATGGAAAACAATAGGCAATATTGTAGTTGGATGAACAAAGAGCTGAGGTTTGCTTTGAACTGGGGCTGTTCCCACCCGTACCCAAAAGCAGTGCCAACTTAGCACAGGTGTACGCCACATGAGCAGACGAAGAAACACGATTATAAAGGCTGTCGGGATGCTTCTGCATCCATAAAGCATCTCTCCCAAAGTGGACTTGTGCATCTGTTAGAGGCTGAAGTGTATGTTTACTTGGAAATGTGCAACAATTTAAATCCCTGAGCACATACACCTAATAGCCCATATGTTTAAAAAGAGATGGGGAAGACAGTACACTGACAAGATGTAGGTGTCAAGGTGTGCCCTACATGAAGAAAAGAGTGTAGCTTTACAGAGCAGGAATGATGGGAGCGTGACAATTGCTATTGCTCTGTCCTTTTGTTCTGGAAACATATAGCACTGCTAAGGATGCTGAATTGTAAGGAGAAATTAATGCAGTTATTGGAATGAAGAATTGAGGTGGTGGAGATGTATTCGCTCTGAAAATAAATATGGAGAGTTTTTCCTGGGAAGAATCTTAAAAGGACTTTTGCATTAGTGCAGATTTTTAAAAAAATAGATTAGAATAGAGCTGACCTGAGGCAAAATTGGAGGTAGCTAGAGTTTCTCTCTGATTCCCCTAACTTTAATGCTTACTCTCCTTTCTCAGTAAAATCTCCCACGATGGATTGGGGTGGGGAGAGATAATGCCTTCATGGTGCCCTAGGGACCTCGAACTACAATTACTCATATTTCTCTTCTCCAATGGGAACCTCATTCTCTCTCACAATCTAACAATCTTTTGCCCTTTGCATGGTGCCAGTTAGCTATTCAGATAAAGTAATACTCTGGGGTGCTTAAGGGAGAAAACTAACCTTGGTTCTCCTTCCCCTCTCAGATAGTATGCATCTGTTGTAATAATTGGTCTCCATGGACCACGTAACTACCAATATGTGTTTACATATATGTGTGATGTATATAGAGCTATAAAATAAGTACATATGTATATATATATATATATAATTTTAAGGTTTATGAAGCACTTTACATACATTATTTCATTTGATTCTTGAAACAACCTTGTGAGGTAGTATAAGCATTATTATTCCCATTTATTATTATTAATCAGTAGCATAAAAATAACAGAACATGAACATTGGAAGTGATCCCAAAAGTTAATCCATATCTGAAAAAAAGAATTCACTCTATAATATACCTTTAAGGAATCATTCACTCTTCTTTGAAGACCTCCAGTAACAGGAAACTCATTACTTAATGAGACAATCCATTCCACTCTAGGATAAATTATCACCACCTGATTTATCTAATTTGTTTATTCAAGATTTTGTATAATCATGTTTGTTGAGATAGTGGATATTTTTGCCCACTAAGGAGATAGCTAGGGACAATAGAAGAGTGAAGAATTTGCAGTCTAAAGGCCCATGTTCCAAACTCATTTTCTGCCACTTAATGCGACCTTGGGCAAGTCACTTAATTTTGGGAAAGATTAGGTAAATCCAGCTCTGGAATCTGATTCAAGTCAATATAGACTCACTGTGCATGTCAATCAACTCCCCTATGATTTCATTAACCATTCCCTTGACTCCTCAAACCAAAACTCAGGTTATTGGTCTCCTATATGACTTCTCCCATCATTACAAAGTAAGCTCCTTGAGGGTACGTATAGTCTTACTTTTCTATTTTGTCTCCAGGAGTTAATATGGTGTAAGTGTTTGATGTAGCCTGTAAATTCTAGCTAACTCCTCACCATGAGCCAGGACAGTTTAGGGGTTCCAGGATAAACTGAAGGGTTTGGGGGTGTCTCTTCTCCACCATTATCATCTCAATACCAATTGTGTCCCTCTCTTGCCAGAGACTAGTATATAGTACCCTAGTTCCATTAAATCCCTTCTTAACATTGATTAGATTTAACAAAGGGATATTTATTCCAAAGATATAACAAGAACAAATGTATAAATATTTCACAATACTCTGCCCTAGATCATCCCAGTCACTGGGGCAAATAGATTCATCTTAGCTCAGTTTCAATACACCATTGGAATGATCAAGTTCATAGCGAGATTATGGCCTGAATACCAGATGAGTCTTTGACCTGAGCATTCTGCACATGCACTAGACCTCATTACTTTAATAAATGTATTTTATTCATTAATTAATTTAATGGGCAGTGCATGCAGCAAAGGGAGTTCTATATTTGGAATAAAAGGATCTAGGTTTGGATGACGGCTTTACCATTCATTACTGGAATATTGTCTAACCCTCAGTTTCCTCATATGAAAGCAATCCTGTTTATTTCTATTCTATTGACTTTTCTCATCAAATAAGAATTAAGCTCTTTGTCATCCATGGCAGTGATATTTGAAAATCCATTGAATTGATTACTTTTCCTTCCTAATAATCATTTCACCAAAGACACACAGAAATTAGCACAACATAGGTGGCCAATAAATATTGGCTGAATGAATGAACTGTGACATTAAAAACTTAAAAGTTGAGTCTTGTTTTTAAGGTGGAGAACAAAAGCTTAATTCCTGAAACACAAGTACCTGTTGAATATTCGGGAAAAAAAAGAATTCACATTTCTGAAATACTAGAGATTACTGAAGCACTTCCCCTAGAATCCTGAATTTCCTTTAAGGCTTTATTCAAACTGTGCTTTCTACCTGAAGCCTCTCCTGTACCCCTAAGCTACAGCTGTCCCTGTCCTTCACAATCACCTGGAATCAATTTCTGCATCCATCATCTACCTGGGCTAGATTGTAAGCTCCTAGAGGCCAGGGACTATTTCATTGTCTTTTTACTCCAAGTACCTTGCACAGAGCCTGGCACATGGTAGGCACTTAATAAATATTCATTAAAATGCAAACAGAGTTGTTTCATTCTCTTTTTATTCCCAGTGCCTAGTACACTTAACAAAGTATTGTTGATTGATGGATTGATTGAGCAATCTGTGAAATAGATGTGGCTAGTATCTTTACCTTCATCTTACCAGATAAGAAAATTGGGTTCTAGAAAACTGAAGCATTTTTGCCAGTGATTAGAAAAAGATTTAAACTTGACTGCCAAATTAAACATCTTCCTCCTTTTTCCTCAATACCTGGTCCCCTCTTTCATTTAGCTTTCAGGCAACAGAGAGCATTAATCCCCCCAAAAAATCTCATAAAAAAATAAACATCTGAAAGAAAGCAGTAATGGGGACCTGAGTTAGAGTGGAAAGATCATGCGATTTAGAGCAGAGGACTATTCAAATCCTAGCTGGGTCATTTCCTATCTGTGGTAACCAACATGTGTCAATGAACTACCTATTATATATTAGGCACTGTAGGATATTGTCTTTACTTCTCTGGACTTCAGTTTCCACATGAAAGGGCTGGAATAGATGATTTCCAAGGTCTATTTTAATTACATACCCTTGCATTCATAGACTATGTTATGGTTATCCAGAAAAGACACAAGAACTATTTTCAAGTATTTGAATCAGACTTGTCCTGCTTTACCCTGTAGGACTGGAGGTTTATAATCTGAGTCTGTAAACTTTTTTTTTAAATTAGATGACAGTATTTTGACATAATAGATTTCCTTTGTAATCATATGTATTTTATTTTATACTTTTAATAACCAGGCTACCCAAAAAGGTTAATACATACCAAAAAAAAAAAAAGTTAAGAATCTCAGTCTAGTGATAAAGAGACCCATCTACACCCAGAGAGAGGACTATGGAAACTGAATGCAGACCATAATATAATATTTTCACTTTTGTTGTTATTGTTTTCTTTCTCATTTTTTTCCCTTTTTGATCTGATTTTTCTTGTGCAGCACAATAATTGTAGAAATATGTACAGAAGAATTGCACATGTTTAACATATATTGGATTACTTACCATCTAGGGGAGGGAGTGGTGAGAAGAGGGGAAATTTGGAACACCAGGTTTTGCAAGAGTCAATGTTGAAAAATTATCCATGCGTATGTTTTGCAAATAAAAATCTCTAATTAAAAAAAAAAGAATGTAAAGGTCCAAAATATTTGAAAACTGTTCATTTAAAGTACAATTTACTATGTCAATTAGAATCTTTATTTTAGTGTATTCATTAAAATAATTAAGTAATTTCAACATCAAAAAAAAAAAGAATCTTGGTCTAGGAGCAACAGAAGAAAATTAAATGGCACAGATCTAAGTACTCAGAATCATGAAGACCTAAATTACAATCCTGCCAGGCAAGTGACTTCACCTCATTTAGCCTCAAGTTTCCTCATCTGTAAAATGGGATCAGGATTGTTATGTGACTCAAATGAATTAACAAACATAAAATGCTTTGAAAATCTTAAAACATTATGTAAATGCAAGCTATAATGATATTAACAAGAACCAAAAATAGGTTTTAAAACTTCTTACTAATTAAAGTTATATGAAAGGGTAATGCTTCTAAGGTGATGGGTTCCCTTTCATTGAAGGTCTTTAAGCAAATGCTCAATGGTCACTTGTCAAAGATTTTGGAGAAGATGTTCAAGATGAACTGGGAATGGGTAGCATTGGAAGTTTCTTCCAATCCTGACTTTTGCCAATACATGCCAGCATCATCTCTGTAATTTATTATCTTAGAAAGTTGTTTAGAACACTGAAAAGTTAAGACTTGTCTAGCATCCAGTCTGTGTCAGGGATGGATTTGAATCCTGGATCCAAACCTGGCTCTCCATACCCTAGAGTATACTGGATTTACCTATATGATGATGTCATTTCCCTTCAATGTAATCTCCTTGAAGGCAGGGGTAGTTTTTATCAATGAATTAATGAACAAAAATTTAGAGCTGCTTAATCTGCTCCAAGTATTCTGCTAGGTGCCAGACAAAATAAAGACAAAAACAAAATCCTAAATAAATTGTCTCCTTTGATTGACACAACTCTGGGGGTTTTTCCCCCTACTTTAAAGATAAAGAAACCAAGTTTCAGAGAGGTTGACCAAAGGCACATAGGTAGTTATCAAAGGCAGGATTTACATACATCCATCTCTCCTGTCTGGCTTAAACTCTTAATTTTTCTGATAAAAACTATATAATTCTGTTATTTAATGATGATTTCCTCAAGGAGATTTTGGCAAAAACTCCTAAAGAATCTCCTACTAAATATTAAATAATCTCCCCATGCTTCATCGAGGTAGAGAGAAAGAATGCTGGGTTCTTGAATACAATTCCACAAAGGACCATTTCCAATCATAAACTTACAGTTGAAAGGGACCTTCTGGGCCATCAAGTCCAACAATTCCATTTTAAATATGAGGAAACTAAGACTCAAACAAATTAAGAGCTCCTGCTTAATCATCACTCCCAGACATGTATTGTCTTGATCTATTAGGCAGGAACTGTCTTTGCTTTTGAATGTGCACATCATATGGTCAAGTGGATGGAAAGTCCAACAGGAAGACCTAAGTTCAAATGTGATCTCAAACACTTATTAGCTATATGTTGCTAGGCAAGTCATTTAATCCCATTTGCCTCTAACAAATTCCTCCTCTAACAAATGAACTGGAGAAGGAAATGGCAAATTACTCCTAAGAAAATCCCAAATAAGGTCATTAAAAAAAAAAAAAAACAATTGAACAACTGAAAACACTTACATGCTTTTTGTTCATTTACTTATTCTTTGACTAATTTCACCTTTTTGAGCCTCAATTTCTTTATTTATAAAAAGGAGACTGAGCTTAGATGGCTTCTGAGATTCCTTCCAGCTACAATCTATGAACCTGTGTCTATCAATGGGTCAAATATGGGACATCCCTCTATATCCAGATCCTGGGGGAAGATGATAGCTGAAAAGCCTTTCCCCTTGAGCAGGTGTTTGTCAAGAGTCTGATAGTATCTCATCACATGAGACTCTGAAATCTGTCATATTATTTGTCATCTCTTTTTTTAATGCAGAAATATAACCAGAAGATTACAAAGTTAAATTTATGTAAATCTTGTTTTGGAAATTACTGGAGCAGACGGTGGGGGCTGTTTGTATTCAATCTGCTAATGAAAGATTCCGTTTCGCCAACACAAAATCAAATGAAGAAAATATTTTGCTGCACTTCTCATGGTCTATTTGGAAAATGCAAAGGGTTCTGTAGAGAATTCCTTCCTTCCAACTCCTCCTTCTCTCCCCTCTACCCAAGGGCTTTATTTAGAAAGGAATGACAGAGAAGTTGGCGTCTATTGTTTCAGAGGCAATCCTGGAAAAAAAAATGGAGGAAGATTTCCAACAATTCCATGTCACATAAGGCATCCTGACTCTTTTTTTCCTCAGAATCCCTCCAACAGCCCCTACTAAGCTGAGGCTACTCTGTCAAGCACTAAGAGCAAAATATTCTTTTTCTTGAGTCACTACAATGCAGCCTCCTTAAGGCTGATATTTTCAACATTCGACCCAATCAACCGAATCACTGAATCTAAGAGCTGGAAGGGACCTGACAAAGAACCTGGTCCAGGAACAACAAAAGAAGGAATAACTCTGAAACTCAGATGATATCAGTGATTTGCCTATGGTCATGGTCACATGGTTGTTCATTGGCTAAGTTGGAACTTGAGTTTAACTCTCCCAACTCATATATAGATTTAGAGCTGGAAGGGACTCAGAGACCATCTAATTCAATCCCTTTATTTTGCAGATGAACCAACTGAGGACCAGGCAGTCAAAACATAACATCATGGAATCAATTAATCAATCATCAGGTACTGGTTGAGGCTTTACATGGTATAGTAAGGAAAGGTGACCTTAGAGCCAGGAAGGAAGGAAGGAAGGAAGGAAGGAAGGAAGGAAGGAAGGAAGG
>JAJPUD010000777.1:427628-449229 GCA_023553655.1 Myrmecobius fasciatus | reverse complement strand
AAGGAAGGAAGGAAGGAAGGAAGGAAGGAAGGAAGGAAGGAAGGAAGGGAAAGAAAGGGAAAGGAAGGGAAGAGAAAAGAAAAGAAGGGAAGAGAAGGGAAGAGTAGGGAAGGGAAAAGAAGGGAAGGGAAGGCAGGGAGGAAGGAAACAGCATTTCTTAAGTACAGCTACCCATGCCTTGGATGTACTCCTTCACCCCAACCTCTTAAGATCCCCAGTTTCCATCAAGTTCAATTAAAACACTTATTTCTACAGGAAGTCTTTCTTGTTCCTTCTAGCTATTAATAACTGACCCTTTCCACCACTTTTCCCCAAAATAAAAATCCCTTTGGAATTATTTTATATGGTATACATACAATATGCTGACAAATGCTTAGCAACTGACTCTCTAGGGGAAAAAGTACTCAGGACATACTTTTAAGCTTAATATGCATTATTAATATTTTCTCTACCACTTTCTTAAGTCTAGACAATCAATAAAACTATAAACTAAACTCAGATTGGTAACCATTTGCAGATTTCTAAGTTGTAACTGCTCACTCTGAAAATTTAACAATTGACTCACAAGCCTGTTTGAGCTGATTGCAGCACATACTTCTGCATATATTGTCTTCCTCAATAGAGTGCAAGTTCCTTGGAGGTAGAATTTGTTTTGTTTTTGTCTTTATATCCTCAGCACCTAACATAATTCCTAACACATTTTGAGCTGTTGTTGAATTGTCTTGGTCATGTCTGACTCTTTGTGACCCCTTTTGGAGTTATCTTGGCAAAGACACTGGAGTGGTTTGCCATTTCCTTGCCTAGCTCATTTGACAGATGAGGAAACCGAGGCAAATAGGGTGAAGTGATTTGTCCAGGGTCACACAGGTAGGAAGTGTCTGAGGCTGGATTTGATCTCAGGAAGATGAGACCCCCTGATGCCCAGCACTCTATTCACTTTGCCATTTAGCTGTCCATCTCTAGCACATAGTAGGCATTTAATAATGAAAGATGCATTTGTTAAGCACCTACTATATTCCAGGAACTGTTCTAGCTGCTAGAAATCTAAACACAAAGCATGAAATAATCCCTACTCTCAGGGAACTAAGAGTCTAAAAGGTTATTGTGATTGATCGATTCAGAAATGTGGCACAGACTGAGAACTGGAGGAGTATGGAGGAGGGAGAAAGATCACTGTGTACTAGGTTTGATTTTAGAATGAGATCATTCAGGTTTTACATAATTACACATGTTTAACCTATAACTGATTGCTTACTGTCTCAGAGAGGGGGAAAGGCAGGAAGAGAGGGAGGGATAGAATTTGGAACTCAAAACTTTAAATAAAAATGTTTTTTTTTAAAAAGAATGAGGTCATAAAGTGTCATTTAAAGGGTATATTAGAGGAAGTACAAGTATATTAGAGGTAGTATAAGAGTTCATTCTTGCTCTGGACTCTGCTTCTAAAAAAATTCAGTATTATGTCATCCCAAACATGGAATATAGAGAACAAGCACCTTCAGATTCTGTTCTGGAACTCCCTGTCTGTCATACTGGAGCATCCCAGAGAAATATATTAGAGGCAGGAGTGGGGAGCAGTAAGATTTTTGTACCTGGAGTGAACTAAGGAGACCTCAGGAGAGAAAATGGGGGACAGGGAAATATTTGTATCTTGCAAGGCTAAAATTATATTCTTGGAGTCTCACTAAATTTGTATCACCCATCAGTTGATAAGCATTTATTAATAAGCACTGGATCACAAATGTATATTTCTTGGTTCTTTAGGAAGTAATATCTTGACAGATTCAGAATATGAAAGTAACTCATCAGAACTTTCCTCCTCTTTCTTAAATCTTACTTTCAGAGATAGCATAGATCTTAGTACTGCAAGGGACTTTGGAGATAACCCAGTGCAGTCCCTTTCTTTTACAGATGAGGAAATTATGGCTCAGATACCTTGAGAGATTTATTCAAAGTTACATCTAGAGTCAGGAGCCAAAAGGAAAAGAACCATATATAACAAGTATCATAGTTCCTTCTCCTTAATAGAGCAACAACTCTAAATTAGACAATTTTCCTGGACTCCATGCCTATGATTTAGGTGTCTTAGATGAACCAATTCAAAGGAAGTTTCTCAGGTACAAAACAAATACACAGGATAGATTGCTTTGCCATTTCTCTCTCTCCCTACTTGCAACATCCCTATCCAAGTTGTCTATCAGCAAAAGACTTCACAGAGAAATGACTTTTTCAGGAGGATTTTGAAAAAGCATTTTTAAGTCTCAAGCAATGTGAAATGGGAGAGATGAGAAATGACAATCCTGAGGACCCTGGGATTACCCAGCGTCAGAATAATTGACATTAGGAAACTGAAAAAGAATTGGAGGGATATCTAAAGCCGGCAGGATGTCCCTTGTAGTTCAGCTGGGAGACACAACGTTCAGTCCATCCTTTCCTCTGCCCTCTTTATGGTATCAGATTATTTTCGAGAATGCTAGAATGAAAAGGAGCAATATATTGTTGCCCTGTTAGGTAACTGAAGCAAACTATACCCAGTGATGTCAAACCTAAGCTTTTTAACATGAGCAGCTGTCATTGTCTTCCACGTTTGGAAACAGGGGACTTGCTTTGTATTTCAGAAGGGCTGCCCAGTTGGCTGCTATTTCACACAATTCTCCTTGTTGGGGGCAGGGAGAAAGGTCAGAGATGTTATCTCTGATCTTAAAGAAACCAGATCTAGGACCACAGAGGTGGCAATACTGCACCTGCTCCCTCTCCCCAAGGGGCTTCTCAGCTCTGAACCCTGGAACAGGTCCTAGTCAGACTCCAATAGCCTGTTTTCTAATGAGAATGATTACACTCGCTTTTTTACACTTTTCCTCTCATTAAACTCGCCTCTCACATCCAAGAGGCAAATTTTCTGATAGCTTAACTTACCAATAAACTCATATCTAGACTTTCTTCCCAAAAAAGGTTTAGGAAAGAAGGTCCCTGATGTATACTAAGATCAGCTTCAAGATGAGTAATTTATTCCTGCACACAAAAGAAATGCTAAACATAAGACTCACAGTGCCCATTAATAAAAACAATTTGAAACCAGATTCTGGAGCAAATTAGAACTGTGAAAAATCCATTAGCAGACTGATACTTAAAACCTCCTAAAGATCCTACATGGCTTTCCTAGAAGCCAACTCTGAGTGTGCTGTATGATGGAAAGACAGAGGGATGGAGAGTTAAGGGAGGAAGAAAGGATATTCTTTATATACTTGTTTCACCAACTAAACTATACTCCAGTTCAATTCAATGATAATCAATTTGCACAAGGAGAGATAGTAAGAAAAGGGAGAATTGGATATGGCATCTAAAGTTTGAAATCATTCTTTGTTAATTGATGGAAGAGATTCTTGGGGTCATCTAATCCAATCCCCCTGTTTTACAAAGAGAGAAATTGGAGCCCAGAAAGGATAACTAGCTTTCCATGATCACCAAGCTAGTGTTTAGCCCAGGTCTTTCTTATTTTAATTTTCAATTCTATTTCTAGTTCAATTCAATTCTAATATTCACTACATTACTATCTCATACTGAATGGATTCCCAGTCTGTGCTGAATTGATATGAAGTGTTGCTCTCTGAATATTCCTGGCACTTTATTGGAAGAATGATATATTGTTCTGCCCTCTGAAGATTGTAGATAGGACTCATAGTAAGAAGTTGGATTAGATGGGTAGAGAGAAATATAAACTATGAGTAGGTCATTAGACTATGATAGCAACACATATACTACATTTCTGACAACAAAGCAACAGCTTCCAGCTCAAGGTTATAGAAAAGCTTTAGAGGAGGTGAACTAGTGACATAGTTTGGATCAAAACCAGACCAATCACACAACTGAGACTGAAGGAACCCAGTGTACAGGGGCAAAGCAGAAAGAGGGAAATAATTGAAGCAACAGATCCATGGCATACCCTTTTCACTTTTCTGACTCTACTGGTAGCAATTGGTCTTAGTTTATAAAAATCAGAATCAAGAGCATCTTTGATGCTGGTGATCCAACACTGGCCATTTGCCTAACCTAACTGAAACAAGTTAGCATAGAAGAAATTTCTGTGCAATTTGTCACAAAATACAGGAACTAGTGCTTTGAGAAATTCCATGCCTAGTGTTTGAATATTCATCTTCTAGTAATCCCTAGTATCAGTTTGTGGACTTAATTTAGGGATCTGCTCATGTTGGGTTAATCCCAAGGAACTATAACTTTTCTGTGTATTTCTGGAAAACTGGGAACCCCTGGAAATAGAAAAAGCTAGCTGAGTTTTACCTTTAGTTAATGAGAAAGCTAGTCAGACTTAAGAATTATAGACACTGATGAAAACTATCCCCACATTAGTGAAACTCGAAACTTCTCTTTCAATGGACTCTCTGACATTTACTCAAGGAGTATTACACTATGAAGATGACAGTACTCTGAAATATATTATGTTTATAACATGTCAGGGGATCATTTGCCAGAGACAGGTGCTAGGCTTGGATTCAGGATAGCCCAAAGTTCAAATCTGGCCTCCCTCAAATATTTACTAACTGTATGACCCTGGGTAAGTCAATTAACCTTGATTTGTCTCAGTTTCCTCAACTATTAAATGGACATAAAATAGTAATCCTCTGCCACGGTTGTTCTGAAGCCTCAGTGCCTGAGACATACCAAGATTCTATTAATGCTCATTTCCTTCTTCCTTTCCCTTCCCATTTGTGGGAGAGGGTTGTCCTGAATACATACAGCATTTTTGGAATGGAGTGGGAGGAAAAGGGGGAAACCTATATGGGTCTCTTTTTAAAATTAATTTATTTATGTATTTATTTTTAATACATATTGCTTTATGAATCACGTTGGGAGAGAAAAATCAGAACAAAACAGAAAAACCATAGGAGAGGAAAAAAAAGAAAAAAAAAGAAGTAAGCATAACGTGTTGATTTACATTCAATTTCTATTGGTTTTTTCTGGATGCAGATGGCATTTTCTGTCCAAAGTCTATTGTGATTGCTTTGGATTACTGAACCACTGAGAAAAACCAAGTCTTTTGTAGTTGATCATTACACATTCTTGCTATTATTGTGTTCAATATATACTTGGTCCTTGTTTTGCTCAGCATCAGTTCATATAAATCTTTCCAGACCTTTCTAAAATCAGCTTGTTCATCATTCTTTTTAGAACAATAATATTCCATTACCTTCGTATACCACAACTTGTTCAGCCATTCCCCAATTGATGGGCATCTATTCATTTTCCAATTCTTTGCTGCCATAAAAAGAGCTGCCACAAACATTTTTGCACATATGGGTCCTTTTCCCTTCTTTATGATCTCTTTGGAATATAAACCCAATTGAGATATTGCTGAGTCAAAAGGTATGCATAATTTTATAGCCTTTTGGGCATAGTTGCAAATTGCTCTCCTGAATGGTTGGATCATTTCACAACTCCACCAAAGATGCAATGGTATCCCAGTTTTCCCATCGTTTTATAATCATCTTTTCCTATCATCTAAGTCAATATGAGAGGTGTGAGATGGTACTTCAAAGTTGTTTTAATTTGCATTTCTCTAATCAATAGTGATTTTGAGCATTTTTCATATGACTATAAATGACTTCATATGACTACAAATGTCTATAACTTCATTATTAAATTGTTCACATCCTTTGACCATTTATCAATGGGGGAATGACTTGATTTCTTATAAATTTAACACAGTTCTTTATATATTTTATAAATGAGACCTTTATCAGAAACACTAGTTGTAAAAAAAATTTTTCAGGTTTGTACTTCACCTTTAAACTTATTTCTGTTGGTTTTATTTGTGCAAAAACTTTTTAATTTAATGTAATCAAAATTGTCCATTTTGCTTTTCATGATGTTCTCCAGTTCTTCTTTAATCATAAATTCCTCCCTTCTCCAAAGATCTGATAGGCAAATTATCCCTCGCTGTCCTGGTTTGCTTATAGTATCACCCTTTATGCCTAAATCATACACCCATTTTGACTTTATTTTGATATGGAATATGAGGTGTAGGTCTATGCTGAGTATCTGACATATTATTTTCCAGTTTTCCCAGTGATTTGTCAAATGGTGAGTTCTTATCCCATAGTTTGGGGGTTTATCAAATATTAGATTATTATAAGCCTTGATTAAGGTGTCGTGTGAATCTAATCTATTCCACTGATCTACTATATTTCTTAGGCAGTACCAAATGGTTTTGATGACTGCAGCTTTATCATATAGTTTTAAGTCTGGTACTGCTAAGCCACCATCCTTTGTATTTTTTTCATTAATTCCCTTGATATTCTTGACTTTTTGTTCTTCCAGCTGAATTTTGTTATTGCTTTTTCTTGTTCCATAAAATAATTTTTGGCATTTTGATTGATATGATACTGAACAAGTAGACTAATTTAGGCAGAATTGTCATTTTTATTATATTAGCTTGTCCTATCCTGAGCAATTGATATTTTTCCAGTTGTTTAGATTTGACTTTATTTTTATGAGAGGTGTTTTGTAATTATGTTCATATAGTTCCTGGGTTTGTCTCAGCAGATAGGTACCCAAATATTTTATTTTGTCTACAATTATTTTAAATAAAATTTCTCTTTCTATCTCTTGATGCTGGATTTTGTCAGTAATACATAGAAATGTTGATGATTTATGTGGGTTTATTTTATATTCTGTAAACTTTGCTAAAGCTGTTAATTGTTTCAATCAGGCTTTTGGCTGATTTTCTAGAATTCTCCAAGTATATCATTATATCATCTGCAAAGAGTGATAGTTTCATTTCCTCATTGCCTATTCTAATTCTTTTAATTTCTTTTTCTTTTTTTCTTGCTAAAGCCAATATTTCTAGTACATTGTTGAATAATAATGGTGATAATCTCTGATTTTATTGGGAATGTGTCCAATTACTTTCCATTACAAATAATGTTTGCTGTTGGTTTTAGATAAGATACAGCTTACTAATTTTAAGGAAAGCTCCCTTTAACCCTGTGTTGTCTAGCATTGTTAATAGGAATTGCACTGCATTTTGTCAAAAGCTTTTTTCTGTATCTATTGAGAATATCATATGATTTCTGTTGATCTTGTTCTTCATATGGTGGATTATGGTAATAGTTTTCTTGATATTGAACCAACTCTGCCTTCCTGATATAAATCCCACCTATTCATAGTGTGTTATCTTGCTGATAAATTGTTGTAATCTCTTTGCTAATATTTTATTTAATTTTTTGCATCAATATTCATTAGGGAGATTGATCTGTAATTTTCTTTCTCTGTTTTGGCTCTTCCTGGTTTGGGTATCAGAACTGTATTTGTGTCATAGAAGGAATTTGGCAGGATTCCTTCACTACCTATTTAACCAAATAATTTACATAATATTGGAATTAATTGTTCTTTAAATTTTTGATAGAGTTCACTTGTAAATCCATCTGGCCCTAAGATTTTTTTTCTTAGGGAGTTCATTAATGACGTGTTCAATTTCTTTTTCTAAAATGGAACTATTGAAGTAATTTATTTCCTCTTCTGTTAATTTGGGATATATATATACAGTAAATATTCATCCATTTTAGTTAGATTGTCATATTTGCTGCCATACAGTTGGGCAAAATGGCTCCTAATTATTGCTTTAATTTCTTTGTAATTGGTGGTAAGTTCACTCTTTTCATTTTTGATACTGGTGATTTGTTTTTTTCTTTTCTTCTTCTAATCAAATTAATCAAAGGTTTATTTTGTTAGGTTTTTCATAAAACCAACTCTTAGTTTCATTCATTAGTTCAATAGTTTTCTTAGTTTCAATTTTATTAATCTCTCCTTTGAATTTTAGAATTTCAATTTGGTATTTAATTGGAGGTTTTTCATTTGTTTTTTTTTTCTAGCTTTTTTAGTTGCATGCCCAATTCATTGGTTTTCTCTTTCTCTATTTTATTCATGTAGCTATTTAGAGATATAAAATTTCTCCAAAGAATTGCTTTGGCTGTGCCCCAGAGGTTTTGGTGTATTGTCTCATTATTGTCATTCTCTTGAATGAAATTATGGATTGTTTCTGTGATTTGTTATTTGATTCTGTATGCATCTTTTTAATATAATTAAGCTGAATTGTTTTAGTTATTAGCATGTTTTCCTTGTGATTAATATGATTTATTATGATAGAGAAAATTAAGAAGGTTAGAAAGGTTCAATTAAAATAAGCAATTTAAAAAAAAACAAATGTTTAATATATTAGACTTCCTGCCATCTAGGGGACCGGGGCGGGGGTAGAAGGGAAAAATTTGTAACAGAAAGCTTTGCAAGGGTCAATGTTGAAAAATTACTTTTGCATATTGTTTGCAAATAAAAAGCTTTAATAAAAAAAGTTTTTAAAAATGTTTACTGGGGAATATAATCAAATACTTGAACTTTTATGAGGGTTTTCTATAATTCCTTGGGCAGCTGGATATGTAGTAGATAGGGCACTGGTCCAGAACTCAGGAGAATCTGAGTTCAAATTCGGCCTCAGATATTTGACACTTATTACCTGTATGACCCATTACAAGTTAAACCTGATTGTCTCTCAGAAACAAATGAATTATAACTCCTATGATCCCTGTAACACACCTGACAACATTACCTGTACCACCAAAAACATTAGCTCTAAAATTACTCCAAGAGACAACTCAGATAAAAACACACCAAATCTAGTTAATTGTTACACTTGGCAACCCACTATTCACCAAGCTTCTCTCTCAAAGGTCACCAATGGTGTCTTTTTTATATTTCTCCAATTAAAAAATATTTATTATCTTTTCCTCCCTACCTCCAATTTGGAAGGATTTTCCCTTGTTAGGGAAGGCTTTTTAGCCTTTGTAATAAAAATTCAGAATCAAGCAAAACAGATTCCCATACTGCCTATGTCCAAAAATGTCTGCCTCATGCAACGTCTGGAGCCCATCACCTCTCTGTTATCATGAGTAGCATCCTTCATCAATCATTCTCTGGTATTGTGGTTGATCATTGCACTGCTCAGAGTTCTCGTGTCTTCAAACTTTCTTGCTTTTAACGGAGAATGATTGAATAAATTATGGCATGTGAATGCAATTGAATAATATTATGCAAGTGACAAAAGGATGGTTCTGGAGAAATCTGGGAACACTTATATAAATTGCTACAGAGCAACGTCATGTAAACCAGAAGAACAATTTGAACAATAATACCAATGACTTCTTACCTAACAGCAAAGACTGTGTTAAGCTTCATAGTTCTTGCCCTCTCTCTAGCTTTCAACATTGTTGACTGCCTACCCAGCCATTCCCAACCTCCATAGCAAAGCTTTCTTCTCTTTCTCCTCCTAATGGTCAGACTTTTATGGATCACTATCCATTCCCTATCCCCCTTGTGACTGTTTCACCGGGTCCAATTATCATCTCTTCACAGATGACTCCTTAATCAATGCATCCAGCTTTAACTTCTACCTTGAACTCCAGACCTGCATTTGTAAATACTTCTTGGACATCTCTATCTTAATGTCCCATCAGCTCCTGAAGTTCAGCATATCCAAAATGATTTCATTCCCAATCACTACCAAACTTCACTACAGTGTGCAAACATGGACAATACCCTTCATCTCACTGGCCTTCAGTTTCTTCATCTGCAAAATGGAAGACTGGACTTTATGGTCTCTGAGATCCCTGACCAATTTCAACCTATAATCAAAGGTTTCTACCATATGATTCTCCAAACTTCCTCATTATTGTTGAAGGAATCAACATCTTTTCATCTATCCAAGTTTACTTTGCAAGATTCTTCCATTTCCTTTACTATTTGTGTCTAATAAGATACTCTCCCCTTTCTATCTTGCCCAATATCTAAGATCCTGCCTTCATACTGGCACCATTAAACTGTGAGTTCCTTGAGAAAAGAAAACTTATTTTTGTCTTTCTATTATTCCCAGTGCTTAGCACAGTACCTGTCACATAATAGTAACACAATAAATGCTTGTTGACTGAATGTCTGATTCAAGAAGAACCCATGTCTATACCATTGCAACAATTGCCTATACTATCTTAAATCCTCAAGACTCACTCCTGTGCACTTGGGAATTATTTTCATCAACTCAAATTTCATCAAGCTAAGCTACAGAAAACTCCCAAAGTATTTTTGATCCTTGAATATCATCCAATGATATACCATAGGAAAGAAAATAATGATGGGAGAAATGTGGCCCTAAGCTTTTCTCTTCTAGTCCATAAGTTCCAAAGAAACTTAACAGTTAAGTATTTTTCTAAACTTTGCTTTACAAAATGAATTCTCTTGGAGCAGCTAGGTGGCATGTTGCATAGAATATTGGACCTGGAGTCAGAAAGACCCATCTTTCAAATTTGGCCTTAGACCCTAGGTTTGTGATTCTGGGCAGGTCATGTCACCTTGTTTGTGTAAGTTTCCTCATCTGTAAAATGAGTTGGAAAAGTAACAGCAAACCACTCCAGTATCTCTGCCAAGAAAATGCCAATGGGGTCAGAGAGAGTCAAGCACAATTGAAAAATAACAATGTATTTTCCACTTATATCATCACTGTCCTCTCACCTCAATTTTTGCAATATCCTTCTAATTTTTCTGCATCTCTCTCTATTCCATCCTCTACAATCTGACAAATTAATGTTCCTAAAACACAAGTTTCACTGTTACTCCCCAGCTCAAGAAACTTGAGTAGCTCTCTATGGCCATTAAATTACAATACAAACTCTTCATTTAAAGCTCCTTCAAATCTGATTCCAGGCCTCTCTTTTCAGGGTAATTTTGTCTTATTCTCCCTCACATACTTTCCATTCCACTCAAGATCCAGGTATACTTGCTGCCACCCAGATATGATATATCATCTCCCATCTCTCAACTTTGGTACAAGCTGTCCCCTTCTCTTGGAATGTTTGTCTCTTTGTAACCTCCTTTTCCAGGAGCTAGATTACTTTAAGGTCCATTATCAAATGCAACTACCTTCAAGTGTTCTTTCATGATTTTCCAGTTCCAACATCAAAACCACTTTATATCTATTCTGTATCTATTGTGCATTTACTTAGCCATCTATCTATCTATCTATCTATCTATCTATCTATCTATCTATCTATCTAATCTATCTTTCTCTCTGTTTCTATCTGTCTGCCTATCTCCATGTCTCTCTATTCCTATTCATCTATCTATCTACCTCCATGTCTATTTCTATTCATCTATCTATCTATCCATCTATCTGTCTGTCTGTCTGTGAATATATGTATCTATCTATCTCCACTTCTAGTGGAATATAAGAAACTATCTTACTATTGTACTTACACAGACAATCACTTAAAAAACAAGCTTTTTAATTAGATATGTGTATGTATACACACACATCAGACACCATGCTAGGCACTGTGTATACAAATACAAATACCTTATTCACAAGACAACCCTCAACACAATGCCTGGCATTGTGCTTAATAAATGATCAATCAATTAATGCTTTCCTATCTCAAAATTCTGGGATGGCTTAAAGAGGCAAGAAAGCAAAATAAGAAGAATAGCAAAGCACAACACAAAAAATACATGGTAAGGGGGACACAGACTGAAGGTAAGGAGGTGGGTAAGGGGCTTGAGAGTATAGAGAGAGAGGAAAGTAAACCTAATTTTAAAACAAATCAAAAACAAAAAGAAATGACATTGGTTTTTCAAAGAGAACAAAGAAGATGCTGAAATAATTGAGGGAAAATATAATTTCTCAATCAAATACAGAGAAAAGCCAAGTTTAATATGTTAGAAATACAATTGGCATCTATTCATGTAGCGAGGCTTGGTAATATAGGCCTTATAGAATGCTCTGAGTTCTTAGCTATCAGCTCCTACCCCTAAGAAATTAGAGTGGAATAGTGAAAGGGATCTTTTTTCTGGTTGCAGAGTTTAAAATGAGGGATTTACTTTCAATGGACAATGGTAGACCATTTCATTCTCCATCAAAGCTAGATGGGGGGTGTCTTTGTGAGTGGGTGGGCTTCAGAGATTCATTTTCTTCCATTTTATCTCTGCCAGCTCAATTCAGCCAGAGAATTACATTTCAGCTCAAGGGTAAGGACTTTCTACGCTGAGATTGTAGATCTCTATTAATTTCACCATTGTGCTTGCAGAACCCACAAAGAATAAGAATGCAATCCCCCTCTAACAAGTCCCCCCCAAAAGGAAATTTTTGTTAATTTTCTAAGGTCAATATGGATAGATCCTTAGGTTTTTTCTACTCTAATTTGTTTATTTCAGAACCAAGGGACTGGCCATCCTTTGGTGCCTTTTTCCATGAGGGGAAATCTTGGTCTGCCAAGCCTCAGTTGTTGAATGGGGCTTCCAAGGACATTTGTTTTTGGTTGCTGTTGTTAATCCAGACTTAAATATTTAGAAAGACAAAAAGTTCATTGTGTCCTTTGGAGAATCACAACGGCTGACAGATCAAGATTCTGCAGCCTTTTTGATGAAAACATGTGGGGAAAAAAAAGCTTCCCCTCTTTCATTTCCAATCAGTCAACACTATAGTTTCTCCTTATTTTGTGGTGAAGACTTTGTCTGACTTTGTAATGTTCATTTAAAAACTGAGGATATCACAGTGTGTTTATATTACCCACAAAAGACCATACATTTCTTTGGGGGGTATAAAGCAAAGGATACAAATTTTTTTTAAAAAAAGCTCTTTTAAGTGGCTTTTGTTTTTCAGGCAGGAGGGAAAGGCTACTGGAGAGATACAAGTCAAGGACACCTCCATGATTGTAGCTCTGGCCCCTCCTGGTGGCAGAATGAGATCAATGCTTGAAAATTATTAGGTTTTGTTTCATTTTTCCTATCAACCTTCACTAACAAAGCCTGGAATAGACATACATCACAGGCCATTCGGGGGAGGATATGTTTTTAGCCAGAGCTTTTTCACCTCCTTCAAAGAAAAATCAGGAGGAAATCATCCCTTAGGCTTTATTTTTTTTTAACTTCTTTCCACACCCGAGTTGGGCGTTCTTATAATAATTCTTTTTTTTTTCTTAAATTGGACAAGTATTATATGTGTACACTCATTGAAAATTTTTCGAGTTGGCAATTAGTTGGAACAAAATGCAATTAGGTGTTTTCTTTCAAGTGTTCATTTACATACTGGGAAGCACAGGGCAATATTCTAGAGTAATTGCAAAAATCAACCCTACTCATTGGGTTGCATGCAAATAGGAAAAATCAGAAGCACACCTGCCTTTTTTGAAATAGAATGGAGTCCCCGGGGCCTCCTTGCTTTATGATTTTAGAGGCATGCATGGAGAGTAACCTGATAAGCTTTTAGGAATAAACGTTATCTGTAAAACATTTTATAGTAAAGGGTCCAAGTCATCTCCCTAACTGGCAATGACTTAACCCACAGGTTGAATAAACTAGTTTCTGGGATGATTCTCTTCAAGCCCCTGTGAGATGTATTATTGCTCTCAGGAACCACTGAACATTGATTTGATGGATTGGCACAGCTCCTTAGCCCCAGGTATCTTGGTACTAATAAGACTCAGGGATGAAAGGGACTTTGAAAGCCAACTGGTCCAACCTTAACCTGAACAAACTTTCACAACATCTATACAACTGGTCATCCAGGTCTTGAATGAATGGAAATCCTCCTATTTCAAGAGACAATCCAGTCTATTTGGGGTTAAAATTAAATTTTTAGGAAATAAATTTTTTATGGAGTTGAAATCTACCTCTCCGAAACTTCCACTCATTTTTCTTGCTTCTACCCCTAGAACTAGGCAGAAGTCTTCTTTCACATGGAAGCCAAAAACTTCTCTTTTTAGGATAGACTTTCTGCATCTGAAAAAATGAGGGGGCTAAACTATAGGAGTCAAGTAAATAAACATTTTAAAGTATCTGTTATGTGCCATGCACACTAGGATGAGCATTAGAGATACAAAAAGCAAAAGAAAGAAAGGAAGAATAGTTCCAGCTTTCAAGGTATTCATAGTCTCTAGGGGAATAACTTCAAAAATGAATTAGAATTCTATCTAAATATTCTGAACTAATTCTCATATGTTAGTTTCCTCTAGCATCATTATTCTAGTAATTCTCTTCTAGACATGTTCCAGTTAATCAATTTCCATTCTAACATGTGGCACCTAAAAGTAGACCCAGTTCTCCAGGTAAGGTCTAACCATTAGATCAAATACAAGAGGACTATGACCTCAGTGATTATGAACATTTACACTTCAATCCTAATATCCCAGTAGCTGTTCTGGCTGACATTTCATACTATTGGCTCATTTATTATAGAGTCCTTTTTAAAAAAAAAAAGTGTTGGCGTCTATTCTTATTTGTCCTCAGCAGGAAATATTACGTGTCCCTTTTCTGTCCTTACCATTCAGGTCCATTTTGTCCTTATTTTTCCCTAGTTCTGCTGTATGGTAGCAATTGGTGCAAGTACACAATTTCAGAGTTTTGAGTGACCCAGAAGGTAAGGGAGACATACATTGTGTCCACCAGTAGATTGCAGCTGTTTTCTTTCTCTTTTGAAAAAAAAAGGTTTTATTGATTTTTTTTACATTTTCCAATATCTCCCCAAGAGCCATCTCTTAAAACACAAAATTAGAAAGGAGGTGGAAGAGAAAAAGAGATCAGCAAAACTATCCAACACATTAAAAAGTCCAATGTATGTAATATCCCACACCCATAACCAGAGGATTATAGATCTGAAGTTGGAAAGGATTTCAAGGGTCATCTAACTGTATGACCTAATTTTACAAATGAAGAAACAAGGCTCTGAAAGGTGAAATGAATGAACGAATTGAGCATTTTTTGTATATTTACCATGTACCAAGTGTTTTTCCTCTGACAAGATTCTAATAGCCAATGAGAGAACTCAGTAGAAGAGTGTTCTATCTCATCTGTAAGGGCTTATTGGAGAGGAATGAGATTTTGGGGGGGAAATGAGGTTTGGGGAACTAGAGATTGAGTAAAGATCACCATGGTAGGAGATATTAAAGACAGGATTGAAACCCAGGTCCTCTATTCCCAGAACTAGTATTCTTTTCAAAGAAAAAAAAAGGATGAAGGACATTTCTTCTCATAGCTTTATCTTATATGAATCCTTTAAAAATTATTTTCTTGTTTCTGTTCTTTCTATCTATACTATTGCACTTACTTTTTACATTTATTTTTGCTGGTCCTTCTTACTTCACTTTTCATAAATTCACATAAATTTTCCCATGCTTCTCAGTGTTCTTCATAATTAGCATTTCCCCCAAAAAAGGTAATACATTCAAATACCCTAATTTGTTAGGGCATTCTTCAATCAATGGGCATCTACTTTGTTTCCAGTATTTTGCTACCAAAGAAAGGGTTGCAGCATATTTCTGAGGAATATCTGTGAAGATATAGCAACTTAAAGCATAGCATCAAGTAAATGTACACTTGGAAAAGGACATTAGGGTGAAGGAGAACAGATGCTCAACCTGGGTTCTGTACCAGTACCCATAAAATGAAAAAGATCTAAAGGAAGGACTTTAGCATGTTAAGTAAGTTTTCTGTGGAACATTAATGAAACCACATACAATAGAATCATTTGACATGAAAAGAGAAGGATAAATTGTTCTTACCACTAGAAGAAGGAATAGTTACGTTGATAAAAATCACAGCCCCACAAAAGAAGAAGGAAATACATGAGACTCAAAACTTACTGGCATCTGTTTCTATGCAGCTAAAGTAACAGGACCTTGACAATGATCAGCCCAACATTCCCATCCTTTATAAAATCAGTAGTTCAAAGAGTGGCCCAGAATAATCAAGCCTTAATTGGTTTTCTTGGTTACTCATCATTCAAGTCCATTCTCTACTGTGTTGCCAAAGTAATTTTCCTTAAGCTCAGATGTGACCATTCCATTCAACTACCCAATAAACTCAAATGAATCCAGATTCAAATTTAACTCTTGTGTTTTTTAACATCCTTCACAATCTGACTCCAACCTATCTTTCAAAGTTTATAGTACATTATTCCTCTTCCAATCAAACCTTAGCCTTCTCTCTGTTTCTCATACATAAAATGACATCTCCCATCTCCATGCCTTTGAACTAACTGTCCACCATACCTGGAATGCACTCCTCATGTACCTATATCTCAAAGAATTTCTCTCTTCATTCAAAGTATAACTGGAGCATCACTTTCCATGTGAAGTCATTCCTGATCTCCCCAAAATTCTAGTGCCCTGGTTCCTTAACTACATTGTATTTAACTACTTTGTTTAATTGTTTCTTCTGTATATACTGTATTTCTTCTATTTTACCTCTATATATAACTACTTAGTAAAATTGCATTTTTTTCAAAATACATTTTTTCCTGTTGTCTCCTTCACCAATATGCAAGTTTCTTATAAATTGAGATTGGTTTATTATTTGTCTTTGGTTCCCCAGAGCCTAGGAGAGTGCTTGGAACACATTAGGCACTTAATAAATACCTAAATAAATAGATTGGTTGATTGATGAATGAATCATGAACAGGACTGCCCTTGCATATAGAAAGAAGAAGCTTATGGAGCACTCTGAAGAGTGGAAGGGAAGATCTTTCTCCCCCCACCCCAAACTCCAGTCTCACTCATTATAGGAGACAATAAATTAGAATACATTATATGAAGAGACAGAGTTCCCTATTAGCTTAAGTCATGACATTGACCACTATTGGAATCTATTAGGATATATATATATATGTATATGTATGTATATATATGGCATATATGCTCATGAACACCACCAGATAGTAGAACTCCCTTATTTGTGACAACTGTCTACAAGATGTATGTGACCTGAAGACAGTTTGAATAAAAGGAACTTCCCTAGTACCTGCATTGAAGCCTCTATGAACATCAAGCTAATGATGATAGAATAGTCCTCTACAGGTAACCATTCTGAACGATTTTATGTTGTTTTTTTTTTTTTGGTCAAGTCTTCCCTTAATTGCTAGAAACAGGAATTCTACTGTTCAATCTTCATTGCCTTTAATGAAATTTATTTTTTACAACTACATTACAGTTCTCATTTTCCTGGTGATTCTGATTTGAATATAGGCCCACCATAGTCAGCACTTGTTCAGTGATACCTAAACTAACCTTAACAGAAAAGAAAAATTTGTATTTCATAGGTCATGGTGTGAGGAATACATCTGAAAAAGTTGATATAGCAATTTAAACTCTAGTAATACATAAATAGTTTATTTTAGGGAAAGGCAGAGAACACACTAAATGCAATTACATCAGGTCTAGTCAAAGTAGATGTTAACTGAAATATAAGAGATACAAAAAAATAAAACATGCATTGCTATTTCTTAGAGTTTAACCAACATAAACATTCTCAACCATGAAGAGGCCAAAAGAACTCAGAAATTACCTCATCCAATAAACACTTTAACTCCTCTCCAAATAGATATGGTAGCCAAGGGCGATACCGGTTTAGGGTATAAACTCATTTGCAAAACATTACAGAAAAAGATGGCAAAGATTCTGTGCCGTGTTGCCTCACAAAACAGCAAAAAAGCACTGGAGGGGAAAATGAGCCTGCAGAAAAGTTGGCAGGAGACTCAACAGCCAGCTCATCCTGAGAGTGCTTATAGAGGAAACTGGAAGACAAGCAATGAATAGATGGGAAATGGAACCAATCTCCCAGCATTCTAAGAGCAGGCAGTTTTCATTATCAATGACAGTAGAACCACCATATTTGGACTCTTAAGCTTCAACACATAAAAAAGTCAAAGGAGTAATTTAAGAATAAGTCTGAAAAAGCAGTTGGACCAGACCAAATACATACAAGAGAAATCCATGCTATCACTGCAACAATTTTAAGGACACTCAGGGACCAATTGTCAGGATATCTCAGAGAGGAAGATTACAGAAGAATAAAAAAACTATATTGACAATACCATTGCATTGAAAAGTTGAACTAAAATGTATCAGCAACTCTAATCAATATACTTACTTCTTCCAAATACTAATTCCTTCCCTCTAAAGTTATTATATAATCTATTCTCTATATATCTTATATATACCAATATCTATACATGTTGACTCCCCCTTTACAGTGAAGGCAAGGAGTAGCCTTTCTTGACATACCTAGCACTTAATACAATGCTTGGGACACAATAAGTGCTTAATAAATGCTTATTGATTTATGGAGTGATTGGTTGACTCAAATTGATAAAAAAAAATTTATGAGGATGGGTATATAGACATATTCCTGAGGAAAAAATATCCAAGCTTGCTCAACAATTTTCTAGGCAAAGTTTATCTTCAATAGTTACACAATTGACAGAAAAATATAGAGAATGCAAGATTCCACCACATGTATTAATTGTTGGTTACCAAAAAAAATTGACTAAGTAGAACAAGATGAAGATCTGCAACAGATGGAACCAAAAAGATAACTTGGTCCAATAAATTTCTGATTATCAGTATCAAGGAGAAGGAGCACAAAAAAGGAAGATCTTTACCAAAGATATTTCTCATTGTTGTGAAAGATGTCATCTTCAAAATGCAGTTGGGAGAAACCCCAAAGATTATACAGTTCTCCAAACAGTCCAATTTGCAGATTACATCAAGATAAAAACATATAAGCCTTTAAAAGTTTCTCAATAGAATCATTATCCTCATCATCCACATGGGAAAAACCAAGTGGATAAAGGATGAATATTTCCCATATTATTATGCAGTTAGATAAACAATCCTTACAGTTAGTCCAACAATACAAATCTAACCTTAGACATTTATAAACTATGTGATGCTGAGCAAGTCACAATTTCTGGATGCTTTGGTTTGCTTATCTTTAAAATGGGGACAATAATAACATCTAACTTCTCAGACTATTGTGGGGATGAAAGGAGATAATATTTGTAAAGGATTTTGCAAATCTTAAAATGCTAGCTATCATCATTATCAATGTTATAATAATTATTCCAGTACAAACCTTTTTCCTCCCCTTAATGTCTTTTTCTTTGATGTCATCACATCACAACCTTACCTCAGTCCATGTGATACCCCTCTTGTCTGCCCCAGTGACAGAGCTCAGGAGTTTCAGATCTCAAGAGTTCTTAAGAGTTATAGATATCATTTTCCCATCGAGGAATGTAAACAGTTTAATCTTTAAATAATATGTTTTCCCCTGTTTACCTTTCAATGCTTCTCTTGAGTCCTGTGTTTGTACATTAAATTTTCTGTTTAGTTAGTTCTGGTTTTTTTCAATAGAAATTATTGAAAGTCTCTTATTTCATTGAGGAGCGATTGCCTCCCCTGAAAGATTATGCTGAATTTTGCTGGGTAGTTAATTCTTGGTTATGATCCCAGGTCCTTTGCCTTTCAGAATATGGTATTCCAAGCCCTCCAATCCTTTATTGTAGAAGCTGCCAGACTCTGGGTAATCCTGGCTGTTATTCTTTAATATTTGAATTTTTTGTCTGGCAGCTTGCAGTATTTTTTCCTTCAGATTGTAGTTCTGTAGTTTTGCAACAATGATCCTTAGGGTTTTCCTTTTGGAAATTCATTCTGAAGGTAATCGTTGGATTCTTTCAATCAGTAAATTCCCTCCTCTATTTCTAGAATATTGGGACAATTTTCTTTAATGATCTCTTGAAGAATGGTAACCAGACTCTTTTTTTTTTTTTTTTTGGTCATGACCTTCAGGTAGGTCAATAATTTTTAAATTGTCTCTCCTGTATCTTTTTTTTAACAGTAAATAAATTTTAATTTTTAAAAATTCCTACAATCTATTTGAATTGCAAATATGGGGTGAGGAGTGGGACAGAAAGCCTTGATCTTCCAGCCACTCTCTGATTGTTTCTGTTACTGCCTTCTGATACAGAAACTGTATCAGTAGCTCTGTTTCTGAAGGAGCAACGGACAGGATTTGTTGTCCCTAAAGGATTCATGGAATTTCTAATGACTTTTGAGGACTAAGTTTTGGAGGTTTCCTACCTCTATGCATATGACCCACAGTAAGCACTTTAATGAATGCATATTAACTGACTAACTGATAGTAGAAAACAAGAAGTCTCTCTTATGTCCTCCCACCCTTCATCTCAAGTTTAATGATATCTATAATAACATGCAGAGAGAAAATAGTACTCGGGATCTCTGAGCAGCAATTCAGGAATGGGATCTGCAATACAAACCTGAGGGTATATTTCTGAATTGCTGTTGTTTCTGGAAAAGTGACATGGAAATGGAGTTGAGGAAGGTGGTTCGCCAAAGGTGACAAAACCACTAGAGACATAATTCAAGGATAGAGTTATTGTGGAAAGGATCTCCAAAGCCATCTAGTACAACCTCCTTAATCCCTTCATTTCATAAATGAAGAGGTTAAGTGTCTTGCTTCAGGTCACACAGCAATAAGTGTTCAAAGCGGGGTCTAAATCAACATTTTCTAACTCCAAACTCAATACTCTTTCCACTTGAAAAGTAGCTCTTTCCCAAAGATTAGGGCTGACAAAAGGAAGGGTCTTTAGAAAAGAAGGAAGAAAGTCATGGAGTATTTTTAATAAAGAAAAGCATCCCTAGAAGGATCAGGGAAAGGAAGCAATCTAAAGACTGGCAAGGAAAAGTCACAAGGGACATGAAGATCCAAGAGCTAAATGAACCTCCAAGAAAAGGTCAGCTTGGAGAGAAGACCACCACCTGACTGTGGCTGAGAGCTTTGATCTGACACTCAGTAGGCAGCTGGCCTTAAGACCCCCATCAAAAGAATATGCAGAAAGAGGAGAATGCAAAATGAAATAGCCCATATTTTTTAAAAGACACTGGTTAATTGTATTAAGGACTCTTCCTTTTATCAGATGCTTTGCATGTGGGCAGTAGGAATAAAGAGCAGAAGCCAAATTGCTCTTTAATTCTATAGTCTGATGTGAGAATATAGGAGTTTTCAGATCTGGAACTCAGTTTTGGAAAGATAATAGAGTATAGTATATTGGACCAAGAGCCAGGAAAACATGGATTTGAATCCCACCTGTGAAATTTATTAGATGTATCATCTTGAGCAAGTCACATAACCTCTGACAAGTTCCCTCACCTAGAAAGAAGTTTGAATTAGATGTCCTCTAAAGTTCATTCTAGTTCAAAGTCTATAATCCTGTTTTTATTTATTTTTAAATTTACCTGCACTGGAAGGCATTTAATCTGAGGCTACTTTCTAGTATAATGATTCCTTAGGTAATGCAAAAATTAACTTTAAAAATTCATATGGTGTGGATTGCATTGAGAGCTTCTTAAAGATAACATATTTTCAGTACTTGACAAATCTGAGCACTATAGAGGTATGTAATAAATGATAGCTATTAGTATTACAAAAGAAAAATTAAGAAATCATCTTGCTTGGTATGTATGGAAGTATTTTTCATTCACATGAAGCAGTTCATTGAAATGGATGAGCACTTTTCTAGGAAGAAGAATGCCAGGTTCTGGCTCCAACAAGCTGTGTGAACTCAGGGAAGTCATTCATCCTCCCCCCATTGCCTTGATTTCTTTAAACCATATTATAATAGCTCAGATTTATATGTTGTAAGGTTTACAAAGTGTTCTCTCTCTCTCTCTCTCTCTCTCTCTCTCTCTCTCTCTCTCTCTCT
>JAJPUD010000777.1:415981-427618 GCA_023553655.1 Myrmecobius fasciatus | reverse complement strand
TCTCTCTCTCTCTCTCTCTCTCTCTCTCTCTCTCTCTCTCTCTCTCTGCCTCTCTCTGTCTCTGTCTCTCTGCCTCTTTCTGTCTCTTTCTCTGTTTCTCTGTCTTTGTTTCAGTCTCTTTCTGTGACTCTCTCTGACTCTGTGTGTGTGTCTCTCTGTGTCTCTGTGTTTCTTTGCCTCTCTCTGTCTCTCTCTGTGTCTCTCTGTCTTTGTCTCTCTTTCTCTCTGTCTCAGTCTCTCTGTCTGTATCTTATCTCTCTTTCTTTCCTCCTCTGTCTCTCTATCTTTCTCACTGTTTCTTTGTCTCTCTGTGTGTCTCTCTGTTTCTGTCTCTCTCTCTTTTTTTTCTTTCTGTCTTTCTCTTTCTCTGATTCTCTGTCTCTCAATATAGATATATAACCTCATTTGATCCTCACAACCATGCTGAGTGTTACATGCTATCATTATTTTTATTATCATTTTACAGATAAGGAAATAGATTCAGATTTAGTGACTTGTCCTAAATCATATAGCCTGGTTTTTATAGCTCTAAAACTCCCAAGTATAACAAATGCTACTTACTGTTCTTTCTCAGTAGAGCCAAGAAGGTCATTCATAGAAATTCTTCCAACAGAGAGCCTATACTAACTACCCTATGTGTTAAATAAATGCTTGTTGATAAATTGATGGTTTCACAGTACATTCCCCAGCTAATGGTTGCCAAGTTTCGCAAAATATGGGAACCAAGCACAGGATTGTGAGATTAAAATTTAGAAAGAACCTGAAGGATCATACAGAAATTTTGTAAATGAAGAAATGGAGTACCAGAGACAAGAAGTACTTTGCCCCAAATTATGCCACAATCAATGTTTTCTCCAATAACCAGACTGCAGAAAAGGAACCAACTCCCCTACTTCGAGATCAATCAATCAATGTTCAAGAATTTGTTTAATGCTTACTATGTCAGATACTCTGCTAGTCACTGATAATTCAAAGCCAAATTAAATTATACCGAGCATCAAGGACCATACATTCTGTTAAGGAAGATATGTATGTATATAAGTACATGCAAAAAAATTGTCAAAAAGAAAACAAAATAAAGAAATTTGAGAGAAGAGACTAGCAACTAAGATCAAGAAAATCTTTTTTAGCTTCCTTTGAAGAAAACTGAATCTAAGAAGCAAAGGTAAGGGGAAAGAGCATCCCTGACTCACTATTGTCCAAAACTATTTAGTTTATGGAAGATTATATCTTATTCAAATGGGAAAGAATAAAATGCAATTGAGAAGTAGGGTACATTGGAAAGATATGCTAGTATGTTTTTTAAAAAATCATGAAACAGAGTAGAGAAATATGAGAAAATATTCTGGTGAAGATCAAAGGAGGAACAGAAGCAATATTGTAGTGGTGGGATACTATATGCCATCTGGACAGAAGTAGGAAAGTGATGATGAACTCTGGAAACAGATCCCAAAACTAGCATAGAAGTAGTCTATAATGATGATGGGGAATTTCAGCTAGATAGTCAGACATCTGCTGGAAATACTATACTAAAAGCAAAGTAATAAAAACTAATAAAATCTTTACTTTCCTTAATGACAATTTCCCATTCTTCAGGAAGTAGAAGAAACTACAATGGCTGCTATATTCTGAACCAAATTATGATTAATAAGGAAAATTTGATTGCCAAAGTAGAAATAACAGGAACTTTGAGCCTATTCAGTCTTAGATTTCATGAAAGATGAGGAAGAGAAATCTGAGAACCATCTTATATAGGCCCTAGATGGTGGGGAAGATGATTTTAAAGAATTCAAAGAAAATACCACTACTAGATCTGTTCCCCAAAGAGATCAAAAGAACAGGAAAAGAAATGATATGTACAAAAATATTTATAACAGCTCTTATTGTGGTGACAAAAATAGAAAATTGAGGAGATGTCTATCAATTGGGGTATGGCTGAACAAGATATGATTACGATGGAATAATATTGCGTTATAAGAAATGATAAGCAGAATGTTTTCAGAAAAACTTGGAAAGATTCACATTAGCTGATACAAAATGAAATAGAGCAAAACCAGGAGAATATTGTATGCAGTAAGAACAATACTGTATGATGATCAACTGTGAATTACTAAGCTATTCTGAGCAATACAGTCTCGAAGACAGTTCTGAAGGACTTAAGATTAAAAATGCAATAAATTTCCAAAGAAAAAATTTATGGAGTCTAAATGTAGACCAAAGCATACTTTTTAAAAACATTTTTTTAATTATTCTTGGGGTGGGGGGTTGTTTATGTTTCCTTTTGAAACATGGCTGGTATGGAAATGTTTTTCATCAGTACACATGTATAACCTATATTAAATTGCCTTCTCAAATGAAACTATTTTTTTAAATAGTTTAATTATCTTTATATGTAATTAAGAAAAAAATGAATAAAAATTAAATGCAAAGAAAAAATAATTTAAAGATAGGTCTATACTCCAAGATTCATAAAGGGGAATTTGGTTCAATAAATTTGAGAATGTTTGCAAATAACATTTAGGTTACACAAAAACAATTGATCCCAATAAAGATGAAAAAATGGTGATCTAAAAATGTCTGTACTGACAACCTGTCAATTAATTTTATTTTTTAAGATATGTAATACTATAAGGGGTTGTGGGAGGGCTGGGACACTGATGCATTGTTGGTGGAGCTGTGAACGGATACAGCCATTCTGGAGAACAATTTGGAGCTATGCTCAAAAAGTTATCAAACTGTGCATACCCTTTGACCCAGCAGCATTTCTATTGGGCTTATATCCCAAAGAAATCATAAAGGAAGGAAAAGGCCCCACATGTGCAAGAATGTTTGTGGCAGCCCTTTTTGTAGTGGCTAGAAACTGGAAATTGAATAGATGCCCTTCAATTGGAGAATGGCTGAATAAATTATGGTATATGAATGTTATGGAATATTATTGTTCTGTAAGAAATGACCAGCAAGATGATTTCAGAGAGGCCTGGAGAGACTTACATGAACTGATGCTGAGTGAAATGAGCAGAACCAGGAGATCATTATACACAGCAACAACAGTACTATATGACGATCAATTCTGATGGACATGGCTCTCTTCAACAATGAAACGTTTCAAACCACCTCCAATTGTTCACTGAAGAAAGCCATATACACCCAGAGAGAGGGATGCGAAATGTGGACCACAACATAACATTCTCATACTCCTTGATTGATGTTTGCTTACATTGTGTTTCCTTTATCTGATATATCGTTTGTGTAGATAAGATTTTTCTTGCACACCAATGATAAGTTTGGAAATATGTATACATATATTCGATTTGCCAATATTTTAACATAATTAACATGTAGTGGATATCCTGCCATCTAGGGGAGGGGTGGGGAGTTGGGGGGAAAAATTTGTAACAGAAAGCTATGTAAGGGTTATTGTTGAAGAATTACCCACACATATGTTATGCAAATAAAATAAAAATTTTAAAAATAAAAAAAAAGAGCAACAGATTCCAAAAGAAACAATATGTTTCTATTTATCCTGAAGATAGTTTGGTTGGTATGTATTTGTTTGCATATTGTCTCTTCTATTTAATTGTAAGCTCCTTGAAGGCAAGGACTATCTTTTGCCTCTTTTTATATACTTAAAACAGTGTCTGGCACATTAAAAAAAAAAAAAGATATGTAATACTATATAATATTATTCTATGGTTTTAAGATTTGCAAAGCAATTTATTATCTCAGTTGAGTCTTATAATGGCCCTTTAGGTAAGATCTATTGCTATGATTATCCCCATTATTAATACCATTATTATTATTATTGAAAGTAACAGGTTCAGAAAGCTAAATGATTGCATTTTGGACCAATTTGAGATTCTAGGGTTACCTCCAATATGCCATGCCTCTTCTATAGAAAAGAGACACAATTACAAGTAACTGAAGCTGAATACAAAAAAAAACCTTTCTTGTAAATAAAAATATCAGGAAAGCTAAAACACAAAACTAATAGAAACTTGAGTTAACTCTTGCTAAGAACAGTTTAAAAAAAAAAAAAACCTGTGTTGGGGGTGAGGGGAAAAAAAGGATAAGATTGCATCTTGATAATGAACTATGGAGAGATAAGGTAAAACTACTCATCTTATTTTGCTTCAGTCCTCTAAGGTCCTTTCTAGTTTTAAAAATAAGATTCTCTGACCTAAAGACATAGGTGTAAGATTATGGGTCTTTAAGGACATAACTTTCTAACACATGGAAGAAGGATGAGAATTGATGTTCAGTTCTGCTTCCCCCATTCTAACAGAGAGGTGCTGAATTCAACAGGCAGAATAAGGCACACATTATAGGAATGTGGGAATTTGTTTTGCTTGACTGCATATTTGTTACAAGTGATTTGCTTTTCTTTCTTTTAGTGAAGGAAGGAAAAGAAATAAATGCTTGTTAATTGAAAAATAATTAAAATTTTAAAAAAGATTCAAGTAGCATAAATGAGGACAATATGGCAAAATGAATTAAGATCTGGTCCTCAAGTCAGGAAGACCTGGGATCAAGTATTACCTTTGATACATTCTGGCTATATGACCTCAAACAAGTCAGTTAACCTCTATAACTATATCCCACAATCTCACAATCCTTACAGGTCAGAAGGTTCTGATCTACATTGATAAAGAGTTTCTTATATCAGTGAAATCACAAGTTCAGTCCTTATCCCTATCCTAATTTTAAGAACCAATGGATAAAATGGTGGAAGAGGCTAAGAGGCATATTTCAACTAATATGAAAACATCCTACTTTAGAGCAAAAAAAAGTAAAATGTAAATACTCCATCAGAGACCACTTATCAGCTATAGAGTGGGATGCCTGTGATAGTATATAATGGAGGTCTGTTCATTCTATTAATCAATGCTTGCTTTGTACTTTTTCATTTTATTTTAATGAGGACAAGTCTGGGAAAGGCTTCAAATTCAAACTTTGGAAGGGCCTTCAATATGTTTGAGTTCTAAAAGGCTGTCCTCATCTTCGTTAACTGAAGACTTTGATAATTAGCTCTTCTATCACTATGTCCAAACAGAACAAGAAGAACCAAACAATATTAAACTTCAATGACCTGCATTAAATCAATATGAACAAAATGGATAAGGTGACCCAATTTTTTAATCTCTTCCAGGATGAAAAGCTCAATCTCTTTATGCTTTAATTGCCTCTCTCATTTTTTTAAAAGTGTGTTCCCATTACATCCATGTATTTCTCAATTCCCACATTATGCCATTGTTAATATAATAAACCATTGAATTTAATGTATTCTAAGAGATTATGAGTGTGATCATATAATGCTAAGAATCAGAGAGAAGCTACAATAGCATCATAAACTGAGCAGGCTTACTATTTCGCCCATTTTAATTTCAATTAAATGCTCCATGTTTTCCTCTGTAATTGTCAGTACCATTAAATCTTCTTTTCCAATTAGAAGAGAATCAAAGATGTTAGCTGTTGAGCCTATCTGAGTTATATGTAAGTTGCCTTTAACAGGTAGAGTAAAATGCCACATTTAGCATCTTATCAGTCTCCAACAGGGCTATGATACATCAGACAGAGGGAAAATATAGTGACATGTCTTTATAAGTCTGGGTGAGAGAGCCTGTGTCTGGAGTGTTCTGTTTTAATGAACTGATATTACCACTCAACATGCCCAAGATAAAGCAGATTGTATTTTCTTGAACGGATGAGCCAATCAGAACTCAGGTGCAAATTCAGAGATGATAAAAATGACTAAATAAGAGACTTAGAGTTAGGAAATTAACAAAGGTCTAATGGCAGCAGGTAGCATTTACCCATCCCTTCCACTAGGAATATACCCAATGTTTGTCTTCTTTTCCTTTCTCTTTCTCCACCTTCTTGTTTGTGTCATTCTCCCTCTCCTCCTCCTTGCCCTTGTGCTCCTCATCCTCCTCCTTTTTATGCTCATCTTTTACTTCCTGATTCCTGACTTAGTCATCCTCCTTCTTTTCTTTCTCCTCCTCCTTCTCCTGCTTCTCTTGTTTCTCCATCTCAGCGCTTGGTCTTTGTCTTCCTCCTTCTCATTTTTTTTCTTCCTTTTTTCTTTTCCTTCCCCATCTTCATCTCCTCCTCCTGCCCCAGAATTACAAGTAACACAAGCATGTAATGTAGAAATAAATGATGAATGAATATCATCTAGAAATGAATGAATGAATGTAGATATCATATCATATAGGTGACCTATAACATATAATGAGCTTAGCCAATTTTTTAAAAGTTCAATCCAGGTTAAAACTAGATAAAAAGCTAAAAAAAATACAGTTAATCTCTACACTGAAACTCCTTAAGGATAAAGATAGAAGCATCTTAGAAGGAGGAAAACAGTAACCACTGAAGCTTTTTTAATGGATTTTAAAAAACATTTTGTATCATTTATGGAAGTAACTTGCAATTCACCCCCTGGAGCTTTCCATAGTTACAGATGGTAGGAAAATATTGAACATGACTTCAACCTTTAAGTCATACTTATTTTAATCTTTATCACTAGTTTCCACTGCTTGAGTCTCCTCCAACTACTCGCATTATTTTTCTTTTGATATTCAACTTATGAAAACTAAAAAGTGGGAGAAAATTGAGGAATAAGAATGGAAAAAAACAAAGCCAGAAATGTAAAAACAAAGTTAAGAAGGGAGAAAGTCTATATGATTATTACTTTCACAAGAGATCCCAGACCAGTTCTGCATCTGTGTACAGTATATAAAAAGTCATATATTTAAGGAACATTGAAGGCCATCAGTTCAAACTTCCTCATTTTATAGGTAAGGAAACTGAGTCTCAAAGATGTTATATGATTTATCCAGGGTTCCACAGCTAGTAAGTTTCTGAGGCAAGATTTAAATTGAGATTTTTCTTAACTCCAAATACACTACACCACCTAGTTATGTCAGGTTGACACATGATATATGAGCATATAACATTTAACACCATTAACTGCCTCTATGAAAACACTACAGGTTAGGTAATACAACACTATTAAGTTCATAGTCCCATAGGAACAATATTCTACTTGGCTTGGTAAACATGATGATTAGGACAAATTCAGATCCTTGTGGACTATCTGATTTTTACACAGTGCTAGGCACATAGTAGGTACACATACTTGTTGAATAAAGAGCCGTGTCAATGGATTATTGGAATGGCATTGGTTTAAGTGAGATTTCATACAATTACAATGGAATTTACTTATCCTATATTTATGATGTGATTGTAAAGTGATATTGATCAGAATAAAATAATAAATATTATGCCTGTAAATCTAGAGAATCATAGGATTTAGACCTTAGATTTAGAAGGGGCTTTGAAGGTCATCTAGTCTGCAAATAAAGAAACTGAGGTCTAGGGAGGTTAGATGATTTTCAGGAAAATCATCCTGAAGTCATTCAGACAATATATAGAAGAGCTAGGATTTAACCCAAAACAGTAGAGAAAAAAAAACTGGCTTATAGAATTGGAGAATTTGGATTCAAATCCTGCCTTTGGCACCTCCTATTTCAGTGACATTGGGCAATTTACTAAGCTTTCTTGGGCTCAGTTTCTTCATTCTTAAAATGAACAGATTAGATTGGATGACTACTGAGATCTTTTCTAGCTTTATATCTGTGAGCCTATGATGATACTTTGGACTTCAGATCTAGTGTCTTTGCACTACACAGTAATGTCTGTAAAAAGGTGAGTACTTTTTGAGGAGGGTCATATTTATATAATTACCCTGCAGCTATGATCCTCATTTCACATCTGTCATTTTCTGAATGCTCTCCAAATTATCATTGTCCTTCCCAAAATGTGCCATCTTACACATAAATATTAAGCATCAATGAGGTTTAAAAAAATCTCCACATCTGCTCCTCTCTTCATGGATAGCCAAGTACCACATCTCTCCTTATCTATGCTTTACTTTGGTCAATATCATTAGAAATAAGAATATAACACATGGTAAGTAACTATGAGAGCATCTCTAACTGATTAACAGGTAACAGCAACACAATGTTGAATGGGTGGGTGATTATTTTAAAATTTAATATGGCAAAATATTAGTGGACTGATAATTGCCTTTCCCTCTCTCATCATTTTAACTGTCAGTGAGAGAAATTTATCTAATGAAAGCAACTGAAACAAAAAAAGTCAACTGAAGAAGATAAGAAAAAAACAATAAATTAGGAATGGGAACCACAATATCCCTTACCTGTCCCCCCTCAAATGACAGTCATGACCTTCCTCAATACAAAGTACAGTTTAATTCAATAGGCATTCAATATATTCTTACTGTGTTAGTCATTGGAGTTGGAAAAAGAAAAACAATATACTTAATCAATCAACAAATACTTACTAAGAACCTATTATGCACCAAGCACTGTGCTCTATACTGGGTATACACAAAGAATGTATATTCTCACGGAGCTTAAATTCTATCTAAGGAGAAAGCAGACACGTGCAATAGTATATGCAGAACAAATATTAAAAGAATCAATACAAACAAATGCAAGGAAATTAGAGAAGGAAGGCATTAACAGTTGGGGGATTAGATAAAAAATGCTTGAACTATGCCTTAAAGGAAGAAGATTCATTGATGTGAAGAAGAGAGGGTATCTATTCCCTGCCCTCAAGAAGTTTACTTTCTACTTGCAAGCTACAATTTATACACAGGTAAATAAAAATTAAATATATACAAAGTAATAGCAGGAAAGAAAGCACATTAGCACTTGGTGAGATCTTAGGCTCATAGATTTAGAACTGAAAGGGATCATAGAGATCATCTAGCCCTCATTTTACAAATCAGGAAACAGGACCCAGGAATGTAGATTATCTTGTCCAGGGTAAAGTAAACAACAGATCAGTCTCTATGATTAAATGAGATGGTACCTGAGCCATGCCTTGAAGAATAGGATTCCACAATAAGAGGCAAAGGAAAGTAGGGAAGTCATTCCAGGTATATACAAAAGCATGGAGATGGGAGATAAGACATAATTTAGTTTAGCTAACACAAAGTAAGTCAATTTGAATGGAAAGTAAAGTGCATGAGGCAAAATAATGTGAAATAGCTATGAAATCAAGTACTATTTACCAATACTGCATACCCTTCTATTATTATATAATTCATTTCAACTATTGCTTTTTTTTAATAAACTGTAATGTGACAGAAAGGGCATATAGAATTCATATTTGCATGTAACAGCTCCTTGAGTCAAAAAACCTGAATTCAAAATTCTGGCTTCTTTTCCCAAGTAACTTTGGAAAAATCATTTAACTTTTTGGGCGTCAGTCTTTTGACCTGTAAAATGACCTCTATGATACTTGAATCATTTACCTCATGGAATCTTTAGGAGGAAAGTGCTCTTGAAATATTTGATAGATAGTTAAATGTTTGTAAAGTGCTCTTGAATCTAGTAATTGCTGTAATGACATGGATTATTACAGTTGTATCAATGAGAGCAAAAGTTCAAGACCTAGGTGGATCCAGTTAGTCTTTGAAAATTTCATTTACATTTTTTTCAGCAATGGAGAATGGTCTTTCAAAAATGAATGTTGAAAACTATCTTGACATATTTTTTAAAGTATTATTAAAAATTAAATTTAATTTTAAAAATTTTTTAAAATAAAAAAGAAATTTAAAAAGAAGAAATGTTCTTTCTTTATTCCTCAGCTTCTTTATTGTATCTATTAAAATGTTTTTTGGCATTCTCTCTCATCTCAATGTTATCCCAGGTCAGGGCAAAAGCAGATAAATGATTCATGACATTTGACTGAGCTGTAAATATTAGGGGGAGAAGAGGGAATGTGTTCCTTGGGATTTCCTCTGAAAGATAATACCACATTGCTCTAATATTCCTATGTGGTTATTATACCAATTATTGATTTTGAAAAATTCATATTCTCTGCTATTTCCTATTGATTACTCCAAGCTAGATTATATTGACGTTTGAGCAAGTACCTAATGGAATTGAAAAAGAACAAAAATGAAAGGAACTTTGGATTCCATGAGCCTATTGAGTCCTTTCTAATATCTCTGTAAACAGTCATGTGTGAAAATATCCTTGCCCAAATGTCAAAGTGGGCTGGGGGCAATCTGCCAATAATTTTTCTCGATTTTCAGAAAGATTTTTAAGTTTAAATTTTTTAATTTCCTCAAAAACACTTCTGGCTTATTTTTCCCCTTCTGCTCATTTCCCAAGTTTCCCATTGCCCTGCTAATAGGTTCCAGATTTAGGTTATGAAATTAAGTTGGCACAGTTAATGATGCCATCCTAAGGCCTCTGAATAGAAAAATGCTTGTGTCCTGACCACATACCTAACCCCAGCTTGGTATCTCATAAATGATGCTGTCAATCACAAGAGGGGTTTATTGAGAAATAATAGGATCTCGAGTTGGCAGGGGTCTTAAAGATAATTCCAGTGTTCATAATCTGAAGAGTCTGTGAATTGTTTTATATTTTTATAATCTAAATATTTTATATTTTAAAAATGTTTGATAAGCATATTTAACTGATTTTCTATTTTTCCTTCATGATCCTTTCTATTTTATATATCTAAAATATTATTCTGAGGAGTCCTATAGACTTCTCTAAACTGCCTAAAGGAAACTTCAATTTATGGATAAAGAAACTGAAGCTGATAGAGGAGAAACTATACTACCTAAAGGAAACACAACACCAAAAAATGTTAAGAACCCCTGACTTCATTTTATGGATAGGGAAACTGAAACTCAGAAAAGAGAAACCATACCACTACTGTAAGAGTCAGGCTTAAAACTGTGGATCAATGCAAACCCCACCAATGGAAAAAAAAAGTAATTCAATCATCATGCCCACCTCATGGTAAGTAGTATCTCCATCTTTCATACAGAGCAGATGGTCTCAATACAAATTCTATATAGAAAATCATTATTAAATTAAATCATAATATAAGATTTCCTACAGGAATAATCACAAAAATCATAATAATTTTGATCCTAAAACAATTAATGTAGAACCCATCCCTAGTTTGAAAGATGAATATAATCATTTATTTGTCCAACTTCCTACCTTTACAGAACTTGTCCTTCATGCCTAGAATGCACTCCCTTCTCAACTCTACTTCATAGAATTTCTACTTTTCTTCAAAGTTTAGTTCAATTATAATCTCTTTTGTAAAACCCTTCCTGATTCTCTGCTAGACACACACATACACACACACACACACACACACACACACACACACACACACACACAAAATCTTGCCCCTATTTTTAATATAGTTTGTAAATGCTTATGGAAGGGTGGAGAATGACTGAATTAATCAATCAATTGCATGCACCTCAATACTATTATTAGGTGAAAAACATCTCTATTGATAGAGAGAGGGAGTGGGGAGAGATGTATGAATGGATAGATGATGGATAGGTACATTAATGGATAAACAGAAGCATGGATATATTAAAGAATGGATAGATATATGGAAAGGAAAGAAGGAAGGAAGGAAGGAAGGAAGGAAGGAAGGAAGGAAGGAAGGAAGGAAGGAAGGAAGGAAGGAAACAAGGAAGGAAGGAAGGAAGGAAGGAAGGAAGGAAGCAAAGAAGGAGGGAAGGAAGGAAAGAAGGAAGGAAGGAAGGAAAGAAGGAAGGAAGGA
>JAJPUD010000777.1:404197-415881 GCA_023553655.1 Myrmecobius fasciatus | reverse complement strand
GAAAGAAATGAAAATGAGGAAAGAAATAAAAAATGAAGAGAGAAATGAAAACAAAGAGAGAAACAAAGAATTTTTACTAAGGGTTTATTCTTGAGCAGTCACTGTGTTAAGTGCTGGGGATATAATTTAGAGCAAGTAAAATTGTACCTGCCCTCAAGAAGCCTGCATTCTAATAAAGAAAAATAACATATAAATAATAGATTTTTTAAGAGTCCCTGGAAAAGTCCATAGAGTGTTACAGAGATCTAGAACAAAGAAAAATAAAGCTAAAGCTGTCTTCTCAAAGTTCAGAGTAGTTCCAGGGGATGAGTCCAATTTTCCAATAAAGTGGGAATGGAGATGTTCATTCAAGCAGAGGGTAATAGAGCTGGCAGGACTGAAGAAGTGCAGAAATGACGGAATCCATCAATCAAAAGCACTAAACTAAGTGTAAATAACCTACTTAGATTGGGAAGCAAAACTGTGCTTCAAATCATGGGATGAAATAAAGTGACCATATAAAGGAAGGATTCTGCATATATTGGGATTGTTTAAAGAGACTTAGTCATACTTTGGGGGTCTGCATAAAATTATAAGCCAACTTGCAGTTTCCAAAAATTTAGAAGATTTGGGAATTATCATCACCATCATTAGTATTGTCCCCAGATAGCAGAAATTAATTGCAGCATCTGCTTTGGGAGCTAAGGATAAGTCAGACAACTAAAGTAAAGGAAGCTCCTCTACAGGGAACCTGGAAGAAAAGTTTACCATGCCTAAAAGCAACTTCATGACTACTCCCACAAAGAAGAGAAAAGTATTTCCAGCAATCAAGAGATGAGTTACCTCTAGCTGCATGAGTTCTCTAAGCCTGAGTTCCCTTTCCTGGGATGTTTCCTTGTGGGAGAGTGTGCCCCTCATTTGGGTGGGAGGTGTTTTGTACTATCTGTTCTTATTCTATTACCTTAATAAATACTGAAGCAAATTGAGTCTGGTTGCCCAAACAAAAATGAATGGAGGTGAGAGGGGCACAGTAGTGGAGTCTAGTGAGCAATGACTTTGGAAAAGCGCCTCAGAGTTATAGCCATCTTCTGGGAAAACTAGCTTGCCAACCCAAGTGTGTGTTGGTAGAGTAAGCCCCAGAATCTGCAATTCATTGATTTTTGTACAGGTTTCTAAAGCACAGGAACAGTTGCATTTTGTGCCTAGCACAAAATAGGTGCTAAATAAATGTTCTCCATTTTCATCTCTGCCTCCTATAATCCCTGGTACCCTTTGGGAATCAGTTTAAGTACCATCTTTAACAGGAGGTGATTCCCATTGCCTCCAATCCCTAGAACTGTCCTTTCTAAGGCGCCTCCAATCTTTTATGTACTGATGTATGTCATCCCTCCCATTAGAAGGTAAGTTTCTTGAAGACAGAGAATTTTTAATGTCATTTTGTTTCCAATTACATGTCAAGATAAATTTTAGCATTTATTTTTGCAAGATTTTGAGTTCCAAATTTTTTCCCAATCCCTTTCCTTCCCTCTACCTAAAATGGTAGGTAATTTAATATAGGTAATATATAAGCTATCATGTAAAACATATTTCCATATTAGTCACATTTATGAAAAGAAACAGATCAAAAGTTTAAAAAAAGAATAAAATGAAAAAAGTATGCTTCAATCTGCATTCAGAGTCTGTCAGTTCTTTATTTGAATGTGGATGACATTTTCTTTTTTGAGTCCTTTGTACTTGTCTTGGATAATCGTGTTGCTGAGAAGAGCTGTTATTCATAGTTGATCATTACACAATGTTATTGTGTATAATGTTTTCTTGGTTCTGTTCATTTAGCTTTGCATCAGTTCAGGGGTTTTTGACATCTTCTTCATTTCTTATTGCACAATAGAATTCCATTACATTTATATATCACAGCCTCTTTAGCCATTCCACAATTGATGGGCAGCCCCTCAATTTCCAACATTTTGCCACCATGAAAAGGGCTGCTATAAATATTTTATATAGGTAGTTGCTTTTCCCTTTATGATCTCTTTGGGATATAGACCAAGTAGAGTATCACTGGATCACAGGATATGCACAATTTGGTTGCCCTTTAGGCACAGTTCCAAACTATTCTCCAAAATGGTTGTACCAGTTCACAGCTCCATCAACAATGCATTAATGTCCCAATTTTCCCACATCCTTTCCAACATTAATCATTTTTTATAATGCTAGCAATCTGATAGATGTGAGGTTATGGTACCTCAAAATTGTTTTAATTTGTATTTCCCTAATCAAGTGATTTAGAGCACTTGTACCTATAGATATCTTTAATTTAATTAATAGACATCTGTATGCCTATAGTAATCTTTAATTTCTTCATCTGAAATTTGCTGTTCATATCTTTTGACCATTCTTTGATTGGAAAATGGCTTAAATTCGTATAAATCTTACTCAACTCTCTCTCTTTCTCTCTTTCTCTCTCTCTCTCTCTCTCTCTCTCTCTCTCTCTCTCTCTCTCATATATTCCATATATATGAGAAATTAGGCCTTTATCAGAGACACTTGCTATAAAGATTGCTTCAACAAATAACGTTTTTGCCTTTGAATCCCCAGCCCTTAGCACAATGCTTGGAACATAGAGGCACTTTAAAAATGCTTATTGCTTGATACAGTCATTGATAATTGATTAACTTAATGAGTTAATTACTTGAGTTAATTATCAAGTAATGACCACCTGCTTAATATCAAATATCAGTACCTTGGGTCCATAGGATTATAGAGTTAGAAAGGATCTTGGAGGTTATTTAACTCAAATCCATCACTTTATAGTTGAGGAAACTCAAACCCAAAAAAATGGTATGACTCGTCCAAGATCACCCAAGTTGTAAGTGATAAGACTGAGATTTGAACTTCGTACCTCTAACTCCAAATTCAAAACTCAATGAAGAATTTCACTCTTTCTATAACAAAAGTGTTTCCTTTTACTCCAAAAGTCCCTTCAAAATACTTTGTATCTTGTATAGTTCTATAATACATCCAGAACTCCACATGATCACTCATCCTCACCATTAAAATGATGAAATCTATTCCTTGATGACTTTGCCTGTGTTCTTTGCTATGCTTGACACAGTTAGGTGGTACCATGTTACTCAAAGAACCAATACTGAAGTCAGAAAAGACTCATCTTCCCCAGTTCAAATCTGGCCTCAGACACTCACTAGTTGTATGATCCCAGACAAGTCACTTAACCCTGTTTGCCTCAGTTTCTTCATCTGTAAAATGAGTTGGAAAAGGAAATGGCAAACCCTTCTAGTATCTTTGCCAAGAACACTCCAAACGGGGTCACAAAGAATCAGAAACAACTAAAATGAATAAATAACAACAAATCAATTCCTCTTTTGAGCCTCAATTTCCCCATCTGTAAAATGAATGGATTTTTATAGATTATTTGACTCAGATACTTGCCTGCTATGTGATTCTGGGCAAATCACTTCATCTCTGCCCATTTGAATTTCCACCTCTGTAAAATGGGTAGAATAAACAGCCTCTACTTCATAGAGTTGTTATAAGGATCAAACAGGAGAGCTCATTACAAATGTCAAAGCATCAAATTTATTATTATTACTAATTATGTCCCATGATTCTAAATTGATTTCCATTTCTAGCACCATTTCTTGGCAACAGAAGTTAGAGAAAGATAATGAGATGGGAATGAATAAACCACATCAATACCTTTGAAAATTAGGAAAAATATTGAGGGGGGAAAGAAACATAAAAAATATGAAAGTAAAAAAAGATTTAAATTTAAATAGGATTTCTTTTAATGTTATTCTATTATGCAAAGGTCCATCTTTAATTCATATGACACTGAGTAATTTGTAATATGGTGTCAAAATGGATATGCAAAAAAGGAAATGCATTTGAATTTAAAATCAGAGCCCTAAGTTTGAATTTAATATACCATCCTAAATGGAGCCCTCACATAGAATGGGAATTGGGATTCTGTTTTGAATGTCACAGGGATCAGCAGCCATGCATGCAATGTTATCATTGTTCATTATCTTCCACAACTCGTGAAAGAAACATGAACTAACATCAATCATTATTTTATACTAGTAATAATATACTTTTGATGCAAATTTCTCCATTTTCTCAACATCTAGCAGAAAGAATTTCTTAGATCCTGCCCATCCCCATTTTCATCCTGATTTTGTAGTGGAAAGCTTGGGTGGTAGATGATAGATACAAAATAGATGGATTTAAAGAAAGTTGCATACAGTCAGATTATCAGGGAAAAAAAAGTGAACTTATGGTCTAAACCAATCAATCAATAAGCATTTACCATGTGCCAAATACTGTGCCAGGATGTGGGAACATGATCTCATTCTGGAGAAATGACATGTAAAGAAGCATATGCAAAAGAAATATAAGGCAGGTTTTTGCAGAAATATAAGGCGGGTGATAAATAAATAAATATATAAATGATGTAATGCATAAAGAGCTGACCTCAGGACCAGGAAGACCTAGTTCAAGTCCCACTTTTGATACACACATGTGTGTGACTGTGCAAATCATGCAACTTCCAGTGCTCTAGGAAACCCTCCAAGATTGGAAGTTGCAGAGATGTTTCTGACCTCCTCTGGTAGGAAGGAAGTTCCCTATAATAATGAACTCCAAATTCCAGCTCCTATTCCTATTACTATATAATATACAGCTCAAACACAAGATACCTATTTTAGGTAAAAAAAAAACAAAAACAAATAAAAAAGTATATATAAAATACAAACAAAACAAATGCAAAACAATTTACCCAGAACATCTGGAGTACATAAGCAGAGACCAAGAACCTGAAAGTTCAAAGTTCAAATGTCAATTCAATTCAGTCCAATAAGTATCTATGAAGGATTTACTTTTTGCTCATCCTGTGTTTGATACAAATAGAAAAATTAAACGACCTTTCTTCTTAAGGAGCTTATATTCTTCTACAAACATAGATGCAGGTAAAGAAATGCAAATACATAAACATATACATAAATATATAGACATATTCAGGGTGTTACAAAAGTCTTAATGCAGTTTAAATTGCAGATTAATTTAAACTTTTAATTTATTAATTTATTTCTTTAACTTTAAAGTGCAGGTCAATTGATTGATAGATATGTGTGTATATATATCCATATACTTATGCACATGCACAAACTCATATGCAAAATAATTATCAAGTAATTTCAAGTGTAGAGAGAAAGCACAAATATCTAGCATATTAGCAAAGGACTCATTGGCCTTTAAGTAACCATGGTTCTGAACAACTAAAATACAACTTAGAAGATATTAGATGGGGTTTATTGGTATCCAAGGTCCACTGCCCAACTAAGTGCCTGACTTGCTAAAGAGAAAAAAACTTTTTTTATCTTTATCATAGGTTTGCTACAACATTTTCTGCAAATATAATATGGTTTTTGTTGGCACAACTAAGTTAAATAAGATGGGGGGGAGGGGAACTTCTGTAGCATGAAATCAGTCTCATTAAATCCATTCTTACTGCCAAATTCCAGAGGCACAAGCAGATTTTCCAATTGAAGTTTCTATATAAATCTAATAGAGCTGAGTTTCTTAAAAACTGAATAAAATCGGTTGCCATTTATGCAGCACTTTGGCAAGATATTTTCCATGTTATCTCTCTTGAAACTTGCTCTAATCCTGGGAAGTTGCTATTATCCCTATTTTACAACTAAGGAAACTGATCTGATTTGTCCAAGGTGACACACATCTGGCAAGTGAATAGTCTTCCTGACTTCCAGGACAGCACCCTAGACACTCTGACAATTATCCACATTGTCAGAACAATTCCAAAATAGAATCCTAGCTACAGAATACAGAACTTCTAAATGATTTGAATTTAGTTCATTGTGGGAAAATAAATTTGTGAAAGCATTTTGTGGATGATACCAACAATTATGGATGAAGAGCCTACTTTGTTCATAGTAATATTGAGTTAACATATTTTCAGTAGTGACAAGAGACCATCAACCAATTGATTGATCAACAAGGATTTATTAAGTACCTTCTAGATGCCAGGCTGTGCTATAGCATTTCTTTCACTAATTTATTTAATTGCAACTGTGTCTGTCCCATGACATGTGGCTTTCATATTTTAAAAGAAAATCTCCTTGCTAAATCATTTTTAAGAATTAATTTAAAGAAACATTCAAATTACCTTAAAAGTCGGTAATTCCTACATGCATATGGAGGGAGACACATATCTTCCTCAAAGAAGCATAAATCTCTTCTGTCCCCTCCTGACACTCCCAGTCCCATACCTATGGCACTCCAATCAAGCCCTGGCTCTGAAACCAATCCAGTCTTTGCACATAAATAAAAACTAAGAAGCAACCTACTACAATTAGCAAAAAATGCTATCTTTAAAGTGCATGGGGTCAAATCCCACTTCTGGTCATTGTGATCTGTTTGACCTTGTTTTTAGCATTTCTGGGCTTGTTTCCTCATTCTTAAGAGGAGTGGACTTCATAATTTCTAAGGGCTTTTCCTGCTCTATATCTACTTTAAAGTTTGCAAAGAACTTTACAAATATTATCTCATTTGACTCTCATTTTACAAATTTACAGATTGTGTTTCACACAAAAATATTTTACAAGTGGAAAAAACAAGGCAGAGAGCAATTAAGTGACGTACCCAGGATCATAATATTTGAAAGCAGGTCTTCTTGATTCCAAGAGCAAAACTTTATCCTGAGAGCAATCTGACTGCCCAACAAGGATTTATGAAGAAATGTTGTAAAACAATGGTGTCAAACTCAAATAAAAAGCAATTACAGTTGGTCACATATTGACCTAGAAAACCAAAAAGTACCAGTTTCTATCTTGTATTTTATTTTGTTTGTTTTCTTAAACATTTTGGGAATGAGTTGTCACCTGTTGCAGAAGGTCTCTTTAGGAAGGTGTATGATTAAAAAAAAAATGTGGGCTGGTCATACAGTGGAAGTGAGGGATATTTAATGGCAGCCTGAACTACCTTTGGTATCCTTCAGCTGTGGAAAACAGGAAGAAGTTCCTCAATATATGGGGTGGGTACCTGAATTCATAGAAAAATTGGGACATGTATCACACTTTATAGGCAATCATGGATTCCCATCATCATCACTGGAGGAAATACCCATTTCATCCTTATTGATCCATGCTTTGAGATCAAGTTAGAGTCTTGGAACCAATTATCCTCATAGTATTTTAGATTTAGACTTGCAAGGGGCATGTAAAATAAAGACACAGAGATAGATGCAGAGACAGACAGCGACAAATAGACACAGAAAAACAGAGAGAGAAAGAAAAAAAATAGACATAGAGATAAAGAAGCATACAAAGAGAAAATCTGGGCTGGTTATGTGGGAAAAAAAACATTTTGGCAGCAAGATCCAGGGCTGTGATAATGAATCTAAAGCTCTATTAGGAGAGAAAACTGTGTGACGCATAGAATCTGAGTTGGAAAGGACCTTCTTTGGACCCATTTGCAACCCCAGGTCCCTGATGCAAATTAATTCTCTACTTATGCAGGCAGAAATGGAAAAAATAATCTGTAAAGTTGGCCACAGATCCAGATACACTTGGCACTGTGGGAACAGCCAGTGGGACGTTGTTAGGGACATGCAAAATGCCATAGTCAAAGCTATAATTATTCAAATCTCCCAAGTCCCTCACCCTTTCCTATTTTCAAGTCCCTAAGCAATGTCACCTTCTGGTAAATGGAGTGGGTGCATCGATGAACTTGATAGGTCCAGCCTATCTGTGTTCAGCCCATTTCCACTAAGAATGGAATCAGTGAGTTATTCTCTCTCATGTTAAAGCAACTCTTGAAGCTCCCAGCATAGAAATCCATCAGTCGGTCTCAGCATTGGAGAGTTCACAAGTCACCTAGAACAATGCATGCTCGAGTAGAAATCTGTCCTATAATGTTTCCAACAAGTGGCCATTTTCTGAAAGTCCCCTGGTGGTAAGAAACCCATTGCCCATGGAGGGAATTTTAGATGGGTCTTTTTTCAAACCACAATCTGCCTCTCTGCAACTTCCATCCTTTCCTTATCCATCTGCCCTCTAGAGCCAAGAAGAAAATAAGTTCTAATTCCCTCTTCCTAGCGCCATTTTTTCAGATATTCAAAATCAACTCATGTTTCTCCTGTGGCTTCTAATGTGCAAGTCAGACATTTTTCACCTCTTTGGTTGATCTTTGCAAGGTACAGTCTTTAGGACCTTCATCTTCCTTGATTCCCTCAACAACAACAACAACAAAAAAAAAAACTCCCATCTTGAAAGTGTTCTTCTTAATATATTTAAATAAATTGCACATACTTAACCTATATCAGATTACTTGCTGTCTTGGAGAGGGAACAGGTAAAGGAAGGAGAAAAATCTGAAACACGGTCTTTCAAAAATGAATGTTGACAACTATCTTTACATGTATTTGGAAAAATAAAATACTTTTGAAAAAAAAATTTTAAGAGTCCTCCTTTACAAATGGCACCCAGGATTGAATACAAAATGTCCAAGTTCTGACCACAGCAAAATCCAATGGGACAATCATCTTCCTCATGAATACTCTTATTCTATTAATATCTAGGTTTTAATTTTTATTAACATTTCAAATAAGTGATTACATTAAGCTTGTAGTCTGCTAAAATTCCCTGGTCTTTTTCAGATGGATTTTTTTCAAGTTATCATTCTTTCGAGAATATGATTTTTTGGAACTGTGTAATATAATGAATTCCTTCTCCAGGACTGGCAAAAGCAATAAATAGGACAGAGAGGGTCAATGAGGAAGGGGTTCTTAAGTGAAATTCCCTTATTTTCCAAATCTACTCCTTGGGAGACTGATAAGGGGCCTTTGGCTCAGTCTGCTCTCCTCCTGGGGTCTGTTTTGCCTGAGTTCTCATTTGACTCAGAGGCTTTTCTGTGTTAGTTCTAAGCAGATGTAAATTATGTTATCTGCTTATATATGCTTCTGCATTTAAAGAAAATTTATATCAACCCAGAGGTATGATTATGATATGTCTCTCTTACAGGAAAACCAAATGGAATCAGTGCCTTTTGCTATCTTTGGGCTTCAGCTCATACACTGAAGCAAGGACATCACTCATTTCCTTAAAGGGATCATATCCTCTTCCCAAATCTCTATCTATACTCATTTTAACATTCAACAGTGATAGAAGTAACTACAAGAGATTTTTATTTATAATCATGCACAGGAATATTTGTAATAATGCAAACTAGTGTGAAATATATGTGATAATGCAATGTAAGTGATCACTGGCCATTTTGGACCATCAGCTAAAAGGGTCTGAACTTCTGGCTTTCCTTCTATTTCTTCCTCTCTGAAGTGAGCTAACCCTAGTAGGGTCAGCAACAAGTGTACCAACACTTCAGAGTCATGAAACCATAATCTACCAGAGTCCTAGAGAAGAGGGACAGAGGAGCAGGAATCCAGAAATCAGACACTCCTTCAATATGCCCATCATATTTTCTCCCATGGCTCAAGATGGCAGATGTTTTCAGAGCCAAGAAGACCTGGCTTCGGGTCTCATCTTTGATACAGACTGGCTGAGTGACCATGAACAAGTTATTTAATTTTTAAGTGCCCAAGGAATTCTCTAAGACAAGAAATTGCAAATTCTACTCTACTGGTAGGAGGACTTTCTCTAAGAGACTTCTAAGGAGACCCTCATCTAAGAGTTCCCCATACCAATGAAATCATGGGGTCTAATCCTTAACCTTTTCTCCATGTGACAGTCACTATATTTGATTCTGAGAACCAAACATGAAACAATTCCTGCCCTCAAGGAGCTTACATATTATTAGGGGAGAGAGTATGTAAATATGAGTGTTCAGAATAAAATATGTGAAAAAATGCATAACAAATGTAATGCTTATCCCTCTTTTTATTAAAATGCTAAACAACATAGGTTCATGGATAAATCCTTATTTCAATAAAGTCTTCTTTTGGCATGGTATCTATTAATTACTTTGATTTTGATCTGATCCTTCAAGCAGTTCTGAATCAACTTAACTGTGATCATTCTTTTATTCTACTCTTCTCCATCTTGCCCAGAAAAATATTATGAGAGACTGGCTAAAAGATAGTCCTTATGCAGAGATCTGATCATGTTTTCTCTATTAAGTATTTTTTCTCTAGCCATTGAAGGCAGTTCTCATCCTAGACTTCCCTTTCTCACATCTTTCCAATCTTAGTTAAAATTATATCCCCAATATCATGTGTCCCTTCCTCGTAAAGTTTCTTGTATCTCAATTTCAGCAACCAGAACTTCCTGATGGGTCAGAATATGACCTTGTTAATCCTCTATCTTTTAAAGGATAACTCAAAATAATTGAGGGAATGCTTTAACAATCTATGACAGTATGGTATTGTGGAGAAAGTAATGGATTGAAACTTAAAAGCCTTGTATCTCAGTCCTAGTTCTGCCAAGGCTAGATGTGTACTCTTGGATAAGGTCCCTCCTCTCTGGATCTCAGCATCTTGCTTTAGATATGTGAAATAAGAGAGTTACAGCATAGCACAGTGAAAATAGCCTCACTGGGGAATTTGAGTCTCAGTTTAAATTCCCACTCTTCTGCATACTACCTGTGTGACTCTGTCTAGGTTACATTTATCTGAGCTTATTTGATGAGAAGTTGAACTGAGGTACTCCTTAAGTTTTTTCCAGCTCCAAAACCATGACCTTCTGACTCAGTAAGTTCTAAATTCCCTTACAGCTCCAAATTTCTATGGTCTGAAAGTATTCCATTTTAAAAAAAGGTATAAAATGTACTTTCAGAAGGTATTTCTTTTTCAGGAGGTATTTTTAAAGCAATGAATTTTTAAGTGTGGTTAGGCTAAAATGTTTTTCGATTACCAATATAGCCTAGTTCTGTTGACTTTATACCACTTGACAACTTTTAACGAAAGTGTGTTTAAAGTGTCTAGCATAATTTTGCCTTGCATATCTCTAAATTAGACCTGAATAACTAGCCAATAGACACATAGGAGAAAATGGCTTATTTGTAACAGGAAAATTGTTCAATCTATCTTGCTTTAAAACCAAGTTCCATCAGCTTTGATTTATCGGTACAGTTTAGAAAGCTTGTCCCATATCGAGTTGCAGGACATCACTTTCATTTGGATGCTAACTGATTTGGATTTTTTCCCCAACACGGTCAGCAAGCAGCCTTGGGGACTGGTTTTTACTCTCTTTAAACCAATTCTCATTATGCAGATCCCTGGTAGGAAGAAACAGTTAGCTCACCATGCAATAGACTTCATGGCCAACCAACATTTCTATCTGTTTCAAAGAAGATGATGAGGTGGTATGTACTTCTGAGAAGTCTGAAAGGCTGGATGTAGTTCTCCATATGAAAAAGGATTCTCTGAGAGTATTTATTTTCTACTTTTCTTAAATACAGAGGGTTTTTTTTACTATAAAATATAGTTGCTGTCACTTCATTAAAAAATAGATAAATCATAGTACCACAAATTGAGAATGGTAAAAGATCATAGAAGGGACATTTAGTTCAACCCCCTCATTTTACTGGTAAGGAAACTGAGAACAAGAGAAATTAAATTAAATTGTGTGTGTATACATGGTATGTGTCTATATACATATATATGTACATACATATATATATATGTGTGTGTATACACAGAAAGAGAGGAGGGAAAGGAAA
>JAJPUD010000777.1:378411-404187 GCA_023553655.1 Myrmecobius fasciatus | reverse complement strand
GGAAGGAAGGAAGGAAGGAAGGAAGGAAGGAAGGAAGGAAGGAAGGAGGGAGAGAAGGAAAGAAAGAAAACTGATATGTCTTAGAGAAATAGATGGAGAGAAACAGACAAGTATTCTTGGGTTATATTATACTTTTCAAATGATTTATGTACCTTTATCCACAAATGGATTTTTCATCTTTTTCAGTCACAAAGGTCCTATGGGTTTTGTCCCTTCTGGGTAAAATCATGAATTCATCAAGATTCTGGAAGCTAGATCTTAAAGCAAAAGAATTCCTAATTGAAATAACAAACTAAGGAGAAGATCAGTGGAAATGAAACAACTACCTCATTTCAACTATAAATTTGAAACTTTGTGGAAGCAGAGTCCCAATCAAAATATTTAAAAGGGGCACACATATTTCTTGAAAGTCTGGATGATTATGTGGTTACATTCATTCATTCATTTACTTAGCTCATCAATCAATTTTTTTTCACTTGACAAGTATTCACTGTGTAAAGCACTGTATTACATATCAAATTGAAATAAAATATGGCCCTTGACATCTGTGAGCTTACAATCTAATAGAAAAGCTGGTAATTGATATCCTGTTCCTTATGTTCTATTTTCAATATTTGTAGCTTCACAAATGCATTTCCTTCTTATCTCTCTTTGAAGCTCTGACTCCTTTCAAAGCCCTGACCCTCAACATTATCTTGAATTATACATGAACCTGTGGTCTCCCCAGATGAAATTCAAACTCCTTGAAGTCTAGAACTATTTACTTTCTCTATTTTTATTTCCACACCTGGCACAGTTCCTGGTATGAAACAGGTGCCTAATAAATGCATCATGTGATCATAGATATAGAGCTGAAAAGGATCTTAGATGCTATCAAAGCCAACCTTTCATATTATAGATTGAGAAAATGAATCAGTAAAAATTAAACAACTTTGCCAGGATCCCACAGCTTAGTACATGGGATGGGATTTGAATCCAGGTCCTCCAGACTCCAGTTCACTATCCATTACTCCATGATATGTTTCAAAGATTAATTAGACACTATCAATAAGAGCATCTCTTCCCTCATTTTCAACTTTGAAGACATAACAGCTTCCAAGATTTCATGCTAACACAAAGCACTATTATCCAGCACAATGAAAAGTGAATAGACTCAATCCTTTCAAGATTATGACAGTTATCAAGAATGAGTGAAATCCAAGAGCTCAGATCTCTGCCATTTGGTATCTGTTTAACTTTGGGCAAGTAACTCAGTCTTTGGAGACCTCAGCTATAAAAATTCATCTATAAAAATTGGGGGATTAGACTAGGTCATCTCTAAACATCCTTCCAGCTCTAAACCTATAAACCTAAAACTCCCAAATGGAGCAGGAACTAGATTAAATGCTTAACAAAATAAGTAAAATATACTACAATATAAATAATATTAATTTTTGATTTATATATATATATATATATGTCAATATGCTGCTGGCAGAGATCCATTCCTTCTTAGACTGACATCACTTTTACTATATTCCCCAGGATTTCACCTGACTTGTTAGAAGAGTTGGTGCAACTATGCCCAAAGGGCTATAAAACTGTGCATACTCTGATTCAGCAGCATCACTACTGGGTCTGTATCCCAAAGAAATAATAAAAAAGGGGAAAGGGACCCACATGTGCAAAAATGTGGCAGCATATTTTGTAGTGGCTAGAAACTGGAAACTGAATGGATGTCCATCAGTTCAAGAGTGGCTGAATAAATTATGGTATATAAATGTTATGGAATATTATTGTTCTGTAAGAAACAACTAACAAGATGATTTCAGAGAGGCCTGGAGAGACCTACATGAGCTGATGCTGAGTGAAATGAGCAGAACCAGGAGATCAATATACACAACAAGAAGACTATATGATGATCAATTCTGATGGACATGGCTCCTCGACAATGAGGTAACTAAATTTTTTTAATGTGAATTTTTTTGTTTTGAATGTAACTAAGGAAAATTATTAAATAAATAAAAAATTTTAAAAACAGTGAGGTGATTCAGGCCAATTCCAATAGATTTGTGATGAAGAGAGCCATCTGCATTCAGAGAGACAAGTAGGGACTGAATGTGAATTACAACATAGTATTTTCACCTTTTGTTGTGTAGTTTGTTTGCTTGCTTGTTTTTTTCTCTCACTTTTTTTTTCCTTTTTGATTTAGTTTTTCTCATGCAGTATGATAAATGTGGAAATGTTTAGAATTGTACATGTTTAACCTACATTAGATTACTTGCTGGGTGAGGGATGTGGAAAAGGAGGGAGAACAATATGGAACACAAGATTTTGCAAAGATATATATTGAAAACTAATTTTGCATGTATTTTGAAAAATAAAAAGCTATTGTAAAAAATAAAAATAAAAATAAATAAAAAGGGATAAGCATTTATACAGCACCAACTGTGTTCCAGGATATGTGTCAAATGCTTTGCAAATATTGCCTAATTTCATTCTCACAAAAGTCCTTTAAGGTAGGGATATTATGACCCCCAAAGGAACCATTAAACTTTATTTCAGGAAAGCTTCATGTCATCTCCATTCACTTCATTCCTTCGCCCCTAGACTATAAAGATGCTACTATAACGGAGCAAGAAGAAAGAGTTAAGATCTGTGTTTGGTGCTTTCCTCTGGAAGTTGTTAGGCTCTTGCAAAAGCTTAACTATAGTTGTGGCTGGTGTTTTTCCAACCCCTGAAAATGCTGACAGACTGACTTAACTAAGAAGTCATCTTAAATCCTATGGCAGGCTAATTAAATCCTACACATTGACATATTTTGGCTAAAAATGCTAACTATGCTAATTAGCACGCTAGAAACCTGTTCGTATCTCATTGTGCCAAATGAGAGGGAATTCCTCATAATTATTCCTCGAGGATCACATGTGACTGGCATGGAGGTGACTGGATTGCCAGCATCAACCAGCTTTATCCAAATCCCTTCACTCTACTTAAAGACCCCAGTGCTGAGAGTACAGGGAGGATGGAGGAGGTGGAATCGGATCTGTCTCCCAGCATCCAAGCTCATTATCCCTCCACTCTCAACTTTTAGGAACTTAATGAGTTTTTGGAAGCGATGATGCTGTGGCCCCTGACTTCTTACCCATTCGGCACTGTCTGGGGAGGGAAGGACGCCAAAACTGTAGCAATGAGCATGCTGCGCAGACAATTAAAAACATCATGAGCCTTTATATTAAGAAGTTGTTAAAGCTATACGATTTTATTTGCATGCAAGGAAATAGAGCCCATTAAGAGCTTTCAAGAAATCATTGACGCAGACGAAATCAGTAAGGATTTGCTAAATGTCAGGCAGTGAAATTAAAATGTCATGGTATGAGATGGAGGTCAAAATAGATTTGATCAAATGAAACTAAATTAACTCCGTGATTGTGATCCTCCAAAACCCCTCACCTTTTGCATCTGAGGCAGGGTTGGGGATGGAGTAGGAGAAGGTTAAAAATAAGGTATGGTTTCCTAACTGACTATGAGTGACAAAAGTCACTTAAATGAAGCTTTGGGGTATTTTATTACTTTAGAAAGAGTAATAACTCATTTTCATAGCACATTGAGTTCTAAAGGGTAATATTACTACCAATATCAATATAAATACTAATTGCCAAAGGGTAATAATGCTTATTATAAGCTGCAAAGATAGCTCAAAAATAACTATCTTCTTTTTACAGAAAGGAAAACTGAGGTTCAGAGAATGATTTGTCCAATGAGTGTTAGGACCAGAATTTGAATAAATTAATCTCTCTCAACTCCTGTCTAGAATAGTGTCCATGATCTCATGCTGCTTCTCAACCACAAAAAACAAAGTGGACCTAACAGTAGCTCATCTCTGGCAGTTGAAACATAAAGCCCCCCTCCATCTCCCTGCCTCTTCTCTGGACCTTGTGGCTCTTTCCAAATTCTTCCTTTTAAAATTTTGCTAATTTTTCAAAGTCCTGCTTTACTACTATCAATCTCACCATCAAGTTTTCCCTTATCAATCCAATAAAGAGGATATCTCTGTCTCTTTAAATCTATCATAGTGTTTTGGGTTTCTCCATCTTTATTTCACTACATGTCATAATTATTTACATATATCTCTTGTCTCCTCAGCTAGATTGTAAATTGTATGATAGCAGGATTGTTATTTCATCTTTATATCCTCCAGAACCTAGACTAGTACTTTGAACACATTGAGAACTTAATAAATACCTATCAAATTCAGTCATGGTCATATTACATATTACAATCATTGTCATATTATATAATATATACATATAAGGCCAAAAGAAAAATAATAACTTTGTTTAGCCTATGCTGTTTAATATAACTATCAGTTACTTGGATGAAAGCATCGATAGCATGCTTATCCAATCTGCAGATGATTCAGAGCCAAGCAAGCTAGCTAATACATTTGAATGACATGATCAGGAAACAAAGAGATCTTCAAAGGCTAGAACAATGAGCCAAATTTAATGAGATGAAATTTATTAAATATGAATGGTATCTCTAACATAGCTTTAATAATTCATTTCTTGTGAGCAGAAGCAAGAGAACCTTGTACAGAGTAACAATAAGATTATGTAATGATCAATTATGATGGACTTGACTCTTTTCAACAATGAGGTGATTCAAGGTAATTTCAATAGAATTGTGATGGAAAATGCCATCCACATTCAGACAGAAAATTATGCAGACTGAATGTGGATCAAAGTAAAGTATTTTCACCTTTTGTTGGTGGTGGTTTTGGTTAGCTTTTTTTTTCTTTCTTGTGTTTTTATTCCTTTTTGATCAGATATTTTTATACAACATGACTAATGTGGAAATATGATTTGAAGAATTACATATGTTTAGTCAATATTGGATTGCTTGCTATCCTGGGGAGAGGACAGGGAGAAGGAGAGGGAAAAAAATTTGTAACACAAGGTTTTTCAAGGGTGAATGTTGAAAACTATCTTTGCATGTATTTGAAAAAATAAAATGCTATTAGAAAATTCATTTCTCAAGCACAAAATGGATGAGATGTGGCTAGACAAGAATCCACATTAAAAAGATGTAGAGAAATGAGTAGACAGCAAGCTCAAGATGACTCAAAACTGTGACATGACACTTCAAAAAGAAAATGCAAGCTTGGGCAGAAGATGGAAGATGATCCATTTTCCTATAGTCCATCCTAGGCCGATCACATCTGGAATATGTTGTGTTCATTTCTTAGCACGTGCATTTTAGGAAGGACACTGAAAACCTTGAGAATATGAAAAGGAAGACAAGCAGGGTGATGAAAGGATTGGACACAATGACATACAAAGATGAGTTGAAACAAATGAGCACATTTTAGCCCAGAAAAGAAAAAACTGGAGTTAGAGAGTGGGGGAAGGGAATTGAATGATAGTGGCCTTCAATGTTTAAATTATTGTTATGAAGAAGAGAGATCACAACCATTCTGGAGAGCAAGAAGGAACTATGCCCAAAGGGCATAGGGGAGGGGGAGGAAGAGGAGAAAAAGAAGGAAAAGGAGAGGAAGAAGAGGGAGAAGGAGGAGGGCAAAGAGGAAATGGAGGAGGAGGAGAAGGAGGAGGAGGAAGAGGAAAAAAAAGAAGCAACAACAGCAAAAAAAGAAGGATGAGAAGGAGGAGAAGGATGAAGAGGAGAACAAAGAGGAAGAGAAAGTTGTATATAGTACTTTAAGATTTGTACAATATTTTTCATCTGTAATCTCATTTTATCCTTAGAACAACCCTGAGAGATAAGTTCTACTATTATCTCTATTTTACAGATGAAGAAATTGACAACTAGAGATGTTTAGTGACTTTATTAGGGTCACATATAGCCAGTATGCCTCTGAGACAAGAGTCAAACACAGGTCTTCCTGACTCCAAGTTAAGTACTCCTAGATGCCACCATTTTTTAAGATCATAGACTTAGAGGTAGAAGAGTCTTCACAGACCATCTAGCCAAATCTCATCTTTTTACGGATGGGGAAACTAAGGCTGAAACGTTAAGTGGCTTGCCCAACATTCCATGGGTAGTAAACAATAGAATCAAGGTTCAAAGTCAACTCTCCTGAGTTTAGGGATCCTTTCCATTGTACTATATTTCCAATGGTTTTTCTTCTCTATGTTTACTCTAACTACAACAAAGCAAGATGACCAAGTATTCCATGAAAACACTATGAATGACCCAAAGAGAAGGAGCCCTTCATGATCTCCCAATTTGAATGTTGAAGATTAGATTCTGTGTTTGGGAAGAGAGTTTTGTTAGGTGTATATTTCAGCATTGGCTAAGATCACTGGAAGAATTTTCTACTTTGGTGATTTAATTTCACATTTTTATGTTTAAAGAGAAGAAATCTGGATGAATGTTCTAATGTGGTAATTAGCAGTTGCATTAATAGAATTGATTTCATATTACTCTAATCATATTTCTCTTTAAATAATTTTTCAGACCATAATCTCCTCCTCAGACAACTTTGATATCCCGAACCACCTCTCCTCCCCATGAAACACCCTAAATTAGTGAAGTTGTCAAGTATTTTTTTAACCAGGCAATCACAGCTAAAGAACACTCCAAAGAGTCTGGTGTCAGTTTGTTCCCTCCAATTCAATCAGCAAAAGAACAAAACAGCTTTGCAGACCAACTTTAGGAGGAGTCGGGTGATGTGTCCTATATGGTGGGTTTGGGATGGAGGGAATGCTTGGCTGGTCTCTTAGCTTAAAAAGATCTTCCCCCAACAATAATCAAGATGGTGCCTGAAATTCACCATTAAAGTCAGCATGGTGGAGAGGGAAGGACAACACATTTTTTGAGCTATAAGACTGATTTAAGCTGGGTGATCATTAGCCAGTCCTTATCCTTTAAGCATCTCATTTTTCTCATCTGCCTTACAAGAGGGTTGAACAGCTTATCTCTAAAATGAGGGGTTAGGCTAGATGGGCCTCTGAGGTCCCATCAACTAGCATCCTTTGAGATCTAAGTTCTATAAGAAGTCATTAATTAAAACATAAATTATTTTTATTTTAAAGTTTTACTAAAATTAAGTTACTAGGGAGTATAGTGGATAAATTGTTGAAACTCAAATGAGAAAACTCAGAGTTTGAATCTAGCCTCAGACACTTACTAGCTCTAGGACTTGAGGTAACCTCCCACAGAGGGCCATCTCTGGTCTCCTGATCTTTATCTTGCCACTGGACCCAGATGGCTCCAAAGAAGAAAGGGAGGTTGGTGACTTTGCACAGCTTTCTCTCACTTAAATCCAATTCATTTGCAAGTTATGGCATCACCTCCAACAATAACCTCTGTTAGCCTTAATTTCTTCTGCTGAAAAAAGGGGATAATAATAGCACCTACTATTAGTAAAGATCACATGAGATAAGGGATGGAAAGCTTTTGTATACCTTAAAGGGCTATATAAATGCTATTCATTATTTGATAAACTAATGGACTGAAAATGAGGACTCACATTGTCTGCTATCCCAAAGTAACAGGATGCTTATCAACAAATTACTTATCTTTCCCCATCCCTAAAATGAGCATTGATGAAGGTGAGACCTGACCTCAAACCCATCCCTGAGCAAAAATATATTCCACAGTATCAGTTAATAGACTCCGAATTTCTTGCCTATGTGCTATGAGCTCCAAATACTACTACAGATTCACTGCCAGATCTTCTCTTTCTCAAATCATTCAAGTTTAAGTGATGATTTTTTTCCTCCTTGACATGAAGAGTGGAAGTTTTATCTCACTTTAGAATAAATGAGACAATAGTCATTGTTTAGATGAGAATTTTGGCTGGAACTCGTGCTGAGGTCTCTCACTCCCATACTCACTGGGACTTTTTCCCCCAAGAGACATTTATGAGCAACTTAGGTAGGCAATGACATTATTGTTGGTCTCAGAAGAGCTTGTCAAAAAAAGGAAAGTGATAAATATTGGAAAGGATATGGAAAATTTGGGATATTAACATATTATTGGTGGAGCTGTAAACTTATCCAATCTTTCTAGAGAGCAATTTGGAACTAATCCCACAGGGCAACTAAATTGTGCATCTCCTTTGACCCTGCAATTACACTATTAGGTTTGTATAGCAAAGAAATCATTAAAAAGGGAAAGGGACCTACATGTGCAAAAAAATATTTCTAGCAGTCCTTTTTGTGGTGGCAAAATATTGGAAATAGAAGGCATACCCATCAGTTGGGGAGTAACTGAACCAGCTGTAAATGTAATGGATGTAAACATAATGGAATACTATAGTGCATAAGAAATTATGAAAAGACTTGTATGAACTGGTGCAAAGTGAAGTGAGCAGAAACAGGAAAACATCGTTCACAATGATGATCAACTATGACTGATTCAATTCTTCTCAGCAATACAATGACCAAGACAAGTGCAAAGGACTCACAAAGGAAAATGCTATCAAAACCCACATAAAGAAGTGATGGACTGAATGCAGATCAAAGTATATTTTTTCACTTACTTTGTTCTTTCTCATTTTTTTCTTATGATCTGTTTCTTTTATCACAACTGTGACTAATATGGAAATATGTTTTCATGAAAACACATGTATAAAGTTTATCAACCTGGGTACCATCTTTGAAAGAGGGGAAGGGAGGAAAGGGAGGAAGAAAAAAATTGGAACTCAAAGTCCTATAAAAATAAACACTAAAAATGCCCTTAACATGTAACTGAGAGGAAAAAAATAATATTTTTAAGAAAGAAGAGGGGCAGCTAAATGGCGCAGTGGATAGAGCACCAGCCCTGAAGTCAGGAAGACCTGAATTCAAATTTGGTCTCAGACATTAACATTCCCTAGCTGTGTGACCCTGGGCAAGTCACTTAACCTCAATTGCCTCAGCAAAAAGCAAAAAAAAAAAAGAAGAAAGAAAAGAAAGAAGCGTTTTCATAATACAACCCAAAATTCACTTCTAGTGCTTTAAATTAATATCAATATCAATATATTTTGTACCTTTGAGATATATATGTATATATATATATATATCATATCATATCATATGTATATCATTCACTTTCATTTCCCCAAGCTATTTCCTGCTCCTTCTCTTTTCTCTCTACATTCTCTCTCTTAGTGACCTTTTCATCTCTTGTGAGTTTAGTTATCATTTCTATGTAGATGACTTACAGATCATTATAGATCAACTACAGTCTGTTCCCCTGAACTTCAATCTTACATCACTAATTGTCTGTTGGATATTTCAAACTAGATGACCTGAAGACATTTCCAACATCTAGAAGATATTGCCCCGTGACTATAAAAAAATTAAAGGAAACATAGGAAGACTTTAATGAATTGCTACAGAATAAAGTAAGTAAAGCTAGGAAAGCAACATATCCAATAGCTACAACAAAATCTAAGGAAAAAAAGACCTAAACAAAATATTTTACTATACTATGTTATAAAAATATTTTTTCTTCCATAAATTAAAAATAAAATTAAAAAATAAGCCAAATGCTTTGTAATATTATCGTCATGCTTGACCCCAGAGAAGAGTAAATATGCCAGTTTCATTTCTTTTCAAATGTGGAGCTGTGGTTAGTTCCTAAGAAACATCCTTTTCCTTCCCATCACCACAGACTTGAACCATGTATCCAAAAGTCATAACATTGGTTCACATTTATATAGATATAGATATATATTTACAAAGCAATATTAATTGTGCAAATATTGATATCCCTGTTTTTCAGATGAAGAAACTGAGGTTCAAAAGGGATTAAACAACTTGTCCATACTCATCTATTATTTGTTCAATTGTTTCAGACTCTTTGTGATCCCATTAAGGATTTTTTTGACAAAGATACTAGAATGATTTGCCATTTCCTTCTCCAGCCCTTTTACCAGATGAGGAAACTGAGGCAAGCAGGCTTAAGGGATTTGCTCAAAGTCACACAACTAATATATACACATATATATATATACACATATATATATGAGGCTGGATTTGAACTCACAAAAATGAGCCTTCTTGGATTCAGACCAAGTGTTTTATCTACTACATCAACTAACTGCTTCATTTATTAGGTATAGAAACCAGAAATCTTGAGATCACAGATTTAAAACTGAAAGAAACCTTATGGAACCTCTACTTTCATCCTCTTCTTGTCCAAATGAGGAAACTGGGGCACAGGGAACTGAAGTGATTTGACTAAGGTCATTCAGGTATTAAGGAAAAGGTGGGATTCAAACCCAACTATTTTGATTCCAAATCCAATCCAATCTCCACTACACCAGCCCTGTTGACCTCAAGTCCTTTTGACTCCCAGTTCAGTGCTCTTAGTATTACAAAGCACTGGCTCACAATCATGGAAAAGTCAATGCATCTATTTGCTGCTACTTTGGGGAGAAAAACCAAATTGTCTCACCCCCAGGTAAATCCATTCGTTTCCATCCACAAGTGAAAATCAAGCCAGATGCCATTCACTAGTTGATAAGCTAATTATATATTCCCCACATACTAAGCCCAGTAGTGAGAGAAAAATCAGTTTGTAGGACAAAGCATGTTCAAAAGCCTGAGTGTGATTTTAAACTATTAAAGCTTAAAGCTGCTCTAATACTTTTGGAACTCCTTGTCAATGTTCTTTCCCTGATACCACATAGGAACAAGTTTGACAAGGTAGATTGGAACCATGTTGCTAAGGGGTTAAATGAATTTATGCTGAATTTACATTATATCCTAAAGGTAATAGAGAACGATTGAAGATTTTTGAACAAGGAGGAGACATGGAAGAAATCTGGCAGCCATTAAGTCGACCTCCTCATTTTATAAAGAACTGAGACCCTCAGAGATTAGGTCACTGGATCCACATATGAGGTAGTATATGAACCCATGATTTCCTAACTTCAAGTCCAGTGTCCTTTGGACTACATCATGAAGCACAAGTTGTCTCTTCCTAAGGAGAGGGAATTTGAAAGGAAATCAAGTGGTAAAGAAAGGGAAGGACAATATTCCAGGCATAAAGAACCTTTGCAAGGGCAAGAAAGATGGCAAAGTCCAGGGAGTGTTTGGAACAAAAGGAATAAGCAACTAGAACAATTTGGTGGAACCTAGATTGCATTGAGAGAGTTCTTCTCCCTCTGTGGAAAAGTCCTCCTATCTATTACTTCATTACAAATATTTAGTTGTTCTCTTTTTTTCCATTCTCTTTCTACATCATATTCTTTCTATTATCCAACCTCCTAGTTTTATTTTGTAGTTAAAACATACACACACACACACACACACACACACACACACACACACACACACACTGAATTCCAGACTAGTAAATCCCCTTTTTCAAGAAAGATCAGATAACTATTGACAGACCTCAAACACAGGTTTTGTAGTTGCTGCATTTAATCTTATATTATTGCTGTTCTTTGTTTTTATGTCACCTTCACTCTCAACTATATCTTTTCTTCCCTCCTCTACTGAGACACTCTTATAATAAAGATTAGAAAGGAAAGTGCAGAAGGGGCAAAACTTTGCAAAGCTAATCAACACATCATTCAACCAACAGGCATTTATCAAGTACATATTATGTGTTAAACATCATATTAAGCTCTATCAATTGTGTCTGATCATATCAATTGTGTCTGACAGGATATATAACAATTCACACCCATATTCCCCTAATTCTGCAAAAAAGGGGGGGGAGAATGGGGAATATAAAAAAGAAAGGAAATGCATTTTCTCTGGAGCCAAAGTTAAGGATTATTTCATTTTTTATGCTTCTATCCCCAAAGCTTAGTGCAATGCCTGGTACACAGTAGGTGCTTAATAGATAAATGTTGATTGTTTGATATTCAGACTCAAAGCCCAAGCTCCCATGCCCTTTCTCCTAAGTATTTCAATTTTTTTATTATTATTATAGTTGTTATTTTACAATATCAAGAATGGAAGAGGAAGAGGGAACATACATTGTTTACAGTAAACATGCTAAGAGGAAGCTCTTTTAAGTTAGTATTCAGAAGTCACATGCATTTGTTGATCAGCAAAATGCTCTTTGGAAGGTGCAGAGAGTAAGAAAGCAAAAATAGGATGCCTACTGCGTTTTTGTTTACTGATGATCATTTAAAGGTAGAGCTTGCTGTTATTGAAATAAGTTAAACTGGGGAGAAAAATATCAAAATAAGCCTATTACTTTGGGCTTCAGTCATTATAGGCAATAGAATCATACAATAAATCCTTTGAAATGAAGAAATATAGCGAGAGGCCCTCAAAGACTGAGAGGTTTTGTCACCAAATTGCAGCATTAATAGCATTTGGACACTTCCTGTTAAATTGTCTATTTCTGACACTGAAAATGAAGATTAGGAAAATCATCCTTATTTTATGGTGACTCGTTAGCAGGAAGCCAGAAAATAAGATGGTATTTTAAAACCATAAATCCCTTTTATAACTAACCGTGAATCTGATAACATGGGTAAAAGGAAATGAATCAGAAGGGAAGAGATGATTTATAAACTGGTTTTTGTTTTGTTTTGTTTTGTTTTCTAATCAGGAACTCAAGTGAAGCACTATCTTATCAATGGTGGAATTAGTTCCATTTAGAACTATTAGAAATAGGACATTGAATTCTGGTGACATGACTCCTCTAATAATGAGGGAAAGCTGGAACTCAGAAGAAAAAAAGTTATTGCTGTTTTCATTATCAGCAATGTTGCAGCACCAATTTCTATATGCTTACCATTTTGTTTCATTTTTTTGTGCTTGATGGATGTATTGAGTTATACCTTTTTAATGAGACTCCATTATTCCCATTTAATACCTAGTTCATATTACTTCCCACACATTGTATATTTCAGGCTACCTTGAATTTACTGGATAATACTAATACCTGATAAATCATTTCCCTTCTTCAAGAACTTGCACACTGAAATGTTCTTCCTCATCTGAACCTCTTGGAATTCTTGGAATCCTATCTCCAAGGCTCACCTCAAATGCAGCCTTGTACAGTAAAAAAAAAAAAAAAAAAAAAAACCTTTCCTGATTTCCCCTAATGATTAGTGTCCTTTGCAAAAATTGCCTTGTGTATATGTGACAATAGAGTTAGAACTTAGAGGACTTAGAGTTTATCTAGTCTAACTATTTCATTTTACAATTAAGGAAAATGAAGGCCAAATAAGTTAAGTGACTTAATTAAAGTCATATAACTATTAAATAGCAGAGCCAAGACTCCAACTTAAATCTTTAGATGATTCATTCTCTTCCCACTAATCCATACCACTTTCTTTATTTGTTGTTTGCATGTTCAGAAAACCAATCTTAGAGCAGGAGAAACCCAGATCATGTACTGGTTCTGTCCTTCAGATCAAATCACTTAACTTCTCAGTGGCTCCAGGCAAATGTCTAAAGTAGGATTCTTGATTTTTCATTATGAAACCTAAAGACCTCCTTTTTCAAAATTAAATAGGATAAAATACATAAGATTACAGAGAAAAACCAATTAAATTAAAATAAAGATTGAAACAATTTTCCCCACCTAATTTTAGTTAATCCTGAAATGTATCCATGAAACTTAAGTTTTATAAAAACATTTCTAAAGATTGCAAATTGCAGAGATGATGGTAATCTCCATTAGTAAAGGGAATTTCCTCATTGGATGCTCCTCACACTTGATGAAATCACATTTCTGATTAAGTGTGCTTGTACATGCACATATACATTGAATTTATGCATCTCTTGTGTGTGTGTGTATCAAGTATATATTATGTGCTAAACATCATATTAAGCTCTATCAATTGTGTCTGATCATATCAATTGTGTCTGACAGTATATATAACAATTCACACCCATATTCCCCTAATTCTAAAAAAAAGTGGGGGGAATATAAAAAAGAAAGGAAATGTATTTATATATATATATATATGCATATATGTGCATATATGTATATATGTGTGTGTGTGTGTGTATGAGAGAGAGAGAGAGAGAAATCTCCCTGACAGAGAGTTCCTTTAGGAGAGGGACTGTTAGATTTTTTTTCTTTGTATCCCCAGTGCCATCCATAGTACTAAAATACAGCTATGTGCTTAATTCTATTAATTGAGTCAAACATTACAAATTTACAGAAGGAAACTGAATGAATTAGTCTATGTAGAGACAGTTGACTCCCTTGGAAAGAACTTAAAGATTTCTAACTTCAGGTTCAAGCTCCCCTGTCTCTGCTGCCCAGTTCAGGATAACTGTTTATTACCTAATCTTCTTTAATTTGTGAACAGAAGTCAAAGTCATGGCTCAGCTGAGACATGGAAGCATTTCAGTACTATGTGGATCTGCAGATATGCCAAGTGATGCTCTAATGAGCTATATCGAACTCATTTTTCTTCATGTTAGTTCTAATTCAAGCTCATTGCACCCAAGTATTTCTATAGGACATGTGTCTATGTGAAAACTTTATCTTATCATTATTGAGCTGCTACTGCAGTGGAAAGAGTGATATGTTTGGTTTCCAAGGACTTGAATTTGCACCCTGGCTCTATCACTTATTTGCTCTATGATTCTAGACAGATTATTTCATCTCTGTTTCATTTTCCTCATCAGTATAAGAGGAACATGGTCTAGAATAGAGTTTCACTAAGTACCTTTATTTTAGCTCTAAATTTCTGGCCCCCTGACCTTGCCATATCCAATTGGGCTTCTCAGAGTCAGACCTTATAGATGAGATCATCAAAAACAAATATTAAGAAATCTTGTAGGAATATATGTTTGGAGGCTGTAACAGCAGAGAATTGTGGAAATAAGAATGGATTGAAAATAAAAAAAGAGTTAGATTGAAATACTAGTTCTGCCCTCCCATCATCAATTCTCACTTCTCTGGACTTTGATTGCCTCATTTGTAAAATGGAAGGGTTGGACTAGATTCCTTTGAAGGTCCTTAAGCCTCCCGTTTTCCCATCAAGCAGAAGACAACAAGTCTCCTACAGGGCCCTACCCTGAATGTTTAGAAAGATCTTTCCTACAAGCAGAGCCATAGGGGTTTTTTATATATATTTTACAGTATTCTCTCTCTCATTCCCTACTCCTAGGCTCTCTTCTTAGCTCCACAGGATACACTGGTCCAAATCAAACCCATTAGCAAGAAGTAAGCTGATTATATCTCAGTACTATAGATAGAGAACCACTGGCTACTGAAGGGAGAAAAAACCTGCCTGTAATTTCTATGTATTATAAAGCAATGATTAATCTTTCCAGGAACCCTAGGGGTCATCGTGATGAAGCTTTGTGAGACTCTCCATTATTTTTCCATCCATCAAGGCTACCATTCTCTTTGACTGTTGGTATCATACTTAGTAATAGTAGATATCTTTGTTCAAATCCCTAGAGAGTCATCCTTACAATGGCAGAGTTGCTATTACTGCACATTTAGTTGGGTATAAAGTATGCCATTGTCATTTTCTAGTGGGTGGCTATAAGCTTTAGGCTTTCCAGTCCCTACTAATTTTCTTGTCCCCCTCAATGTCAAAGGGAAAAAGAAAAGGAGGATTAAAAAATAAGATTTTGACCCCAAGGTTATTCAGTAGCCCAGCTAAAGCTTCCATCTTCTGGGTGGGTATTGCTCCCATCACCTGGGCTCAGATAAAGTCCTAGTTTCCCCAAACCCAAAAGAGATATTGTCCCTGTTCCTCTTATTACCTATGTGGCTTAATGCTCGATCCCTGAACTACTTCCAGCTGTTCCCTTAGAAACAAATGTCTCTGAGAAGAATACAGAATGAGTCTGTCTGCATTTATGCCCTGCTCCCCACTCTGTCCTCCGTGGACCTAAGGGATGAGGGACACTATCATCCATAAATTTATAGCCCTCCACATTGATATGCATTAGGCCAACCATTTTCAGTCACATCAGCTCTGTAAGTAATATACCTTCCTTGAAGGAAAATGCTTGAAGCTGATTCCCACTAAGACCCAGTTTGAGGAATTAATTGTGTTGGGCATCTTCCCCAGGCTACACTTAAGGAAAATAAATGGTTAATGAAATTCTCCTCACTTGGTGAATTTTCCATATCTCATTCTGATGGAACTACACATCTCTATTATAAATAGTCAATGCTTCCTGGCTTGATGTGGTAGCAATTAATGAATTGTCAATTTCATAAACTTTTTCAGACATATATAGGGCTAGGAAACTGGCCCAATTAAAAAGTTTTTATCTATTTGGCTGATCTGCACAAAGGACCCTCTACAGGGAGATAAATATCTCTGACTCAGTGAGCCTTTAAAAAAAAGTCCAAATGACTTTGTAAAACATTTATAAATATTATAGTAATAGCATTTATAGAGATGGTTAAAGTTTGCAAAACAGTTTAAATGAGCTTTCTCATTTGATCCTCACAATAACCCTGTGAAGTAGGAGCTTTTAAAATCCTCATTTTATAGACAAGGGAACTAGAACTTTATTGGAACCTGGATAATGGAAGCAAATTTGAGGAGATTAAATGACTTATTATATGGTCCTGTTATTAGTAAGGGAGTTAAGATTTGAACACAGATCTTCCTGATTGTGCCAATGAGCATTTGTCAAGCATTTGTTTGTGCCAGGCACTGTCATAGGTCGTGGGGAATACATTAAAAAAAACATAAAATAGTCCCTCAAAGAGATGATATGCTATTGAGGGAGATGACATATTTAGTAGCATTTCAGTTGTGTCCAACTATTCATGACCCATTTTGTTTTGTTTTTTGTTTATTTAGCAAAAATATTGGCATAGTTGTACCCAATTATTCATGACCTCATTTGGTTTTGTTTTTTGTTTATTTAGGAAAAATAAAATATTATTTAGCAAAAATTTCTTTCTCCAGCTCATTTTATAAATGAGGAAAGTGAAGCAAAAGGGATTAAGTACAAGACTTGTTCAGGATTCCACAGCTAGTAAGTGTCTGAGGTCATATTTGAACTCAAGATGAATCTTCACAATTCCAGGTCCAGTGCTCTGTATACTCTGGTGAGCTAAAACAACATGTTCATATTCAAGATATAGGCTAGAGGGGGCAGCTAGGTGGCACAGTGGTTAGAGCACCAGCCCTGAAGTCAGGAGGACCTGAGTTCAAATCTGGTCTCAGACACTTAACATTCCCTAGCTGTGTGACCCTGGGCAAATCACTTAACCCCAATTGCCTCAGCAAAAAGCAAAAAAAAAGATATAGGCTAAAGACCAGACCTTTAAATTCATTGGCAAAGGGAATTCCCAAATGAAGAAATCCACTTTACCAATATGGTGGCCGGTTGTTGCTCCTGTCACCTAGTTGACAGGTACTGGTCAACTTTCTCTGCAACTTCTAGTCTTACAGAGTTGCCTAGGCCCTGAAAAGTTAAATGATTTGCTCAGAGTCTCACAGACAATAGGTGACAATGGCAGGACATTAAACTAGTTTTTACTGACTTGGAAGTCAATTCTCTATTGGAAATAAAGCAATTGGAAAGTGGAACCAAGATGGCAGAGAGAAGGCACGTCTTTTCTGAGTTCTTCCTGACGTCCCTCAGATCAGCACCAAATCAAGTCTCTGAACTGGTTTTGGAGTGACAGAAAATAAAGCAATTATGGAAGGTAAGGAAATTGTAGCTTCAAGATTCCAATTCTCTTGCCATTGCAAGGATGTTACTGGATTATACAGGGTATCTACTGTATCTACCACACTAGCTCATCTTAGCATCCTGGATCTAAAACTAGATATAAAGGACATCACAAGATATCTAGTCCTTTCCCTTCATTTTACATATGGAAAAACTGAGACCCAGAGAGTCAAAATGGCTTGTAAAGAGTAATAGGATCATAATCTTAAAGTTGGATGCAATCTTTGAGGCTGGTCATATATTCTCATTTTCTAGAGAATTGTTCAAGTGACTTGCCCAGGTCACACAGGTAGTAAGTATCAAAGGTGGGATTTGAACCCAAGGTCATTAACTCCCAAGCTAGTATCCTTCCCTCTATATTAAGCTGCCTCCTTGGGCTAGTTTTTAAAGTCTCTGCTATCTGACTCCAATCTACTTCTCCAATCTTATTTCTCATCACTCTCCTTCACACACTCTACATTCTAAATAAATAGCTATACTGGCTGTACCTGGAATTAGCCACATCGGCTCCTGCTTATGTACATTGGCTGGCTAGAAGCAAGTAAAATTTCAAATGCATTTCAAATAAGGAATTACAAGGGAAAATGGTGTAAGGATGTCACCAAGGAAGCAATGCAATATGGCAAAAAGAATATTGGGAGTCCAAAGAACTGGGTTCAAAATCTATCCTTGATATTTACTACCTGAGTGATCTTGGGTAAGTAAACTCTCTTCTATGGACCTTAGTTTTCCAAGTAATGGGAAAATTAACTAAAATATTAGAGTAAAAAAAATCACATGTATATAATTCTTCTAGAGGAAAGTATAATCCCCAAAGAATTATACACACATAGTTTTCCACTATAAAGTCTTTGCTAAATTAGTCCTTAGACATAGTATTTGTAAATACCCTACCAAATTTAATAAAATGAGATTTCTAGACAATCTTTAAAGATCCACCAGACAAGTTTAAAGGTGAGGGTGAGGAATAATTTATTTTTTTTAGTTATTTTTATACCTAAATCTTCTTGTCTGACCTCCTCGGAACCACTGCAAAGAAAGTCTTTAAGAAAGAGCTGAGAATTATGTTTCAGAGAAGCGAAAGTTTGAACAAATGAGGATTCCATTCCACTTAACTGAACATAAAGAAAATCGGCTTTGGAAAATTACCTTAGCCCTCAGGACTATGTTGCCTCTTGCCAGTCAACCTTGTTTCTTTAATGTGTATTTGTAAGCAGACATCTTTGGCTTTAACTTACACTGGACTGAACAAATCCTCATTAATAAAACTGGCCTCAAGCTGCTCTTGACGAGGCCACTAACCATTTTCTCTGTGATGAGAAATGTTGCACAGCATCCAAAATGCTGGTATTTCTACCGGAGTATTTCTATCCAAGGATCATGGCCTATTCCAGCCAAAAAATTCATTGAAATTGGTCAGAATCTCTCTTCAGACTAATTCCAATTCAGGATTCTCATCCTCAGATTATTAAACTGAGCAGAACTTTGAACCTCATTATTCAATAAAAGAAAGGCATTTTTCCAGGATTTCCAGGCTATATCCCAAAGAAATTAAAGAAAGAGGGAAAGGATGCAAGCATACAAAAACATTGATAATAGTTTATCTATATATGGTCAAAGACTAAAAACTAAGGAATTGTCCATAATTTGAGAAATGGAAAAATAAAATATGGTATGTAAATATGATGGTAGAATGGCATTGTTCCATAAGAAATTATGAAATTGTGACTGTGGAGAAAATAAATATATATTCATTGAAAAAATAGGTCCATGAGCTCCAAATGTCTAAGTCCTTGAATTGCTCCTGATTCTACTTCCTCATCTCTGGCTGCCACTGGAACCTTGTTCCTCAAAGTACTGATAATTTCTCCAAATCAATATGGCCCAAACTGATAAAAATAATAATACAAAATTTAAGGACTTGAATGGAATTTTAAAATTTGTGATTAGTACATGGGAATAAAAAGGAGGAAACAAATATTTTCAGTTACAAATGGCAACTTGACAAAAGCTGATCATGTATCAGGACATAAAAATCTCACAAATACAGAAAAGCAGAAATATTATACACATTTTTATGAGTACAGTGTTACAAAAGTGCATTAAATAAAGGGCCACTGACAAGAAACTGGAAATTGAAAAGATGCCCATCAATTGGAGAATGGCTGAATAAATTATGGTATATGAATGTTATGGAATATTATTGTTCTGTAAGAAATGACCAACAGGAGGATTTCAGAGAGGACTGGAGAGACTTGCATGAACTGATGCTGAGTGAAATCAGCAGAACCAGGAGAACATTATACACAGCAACAAGACTATACGATGATCAATTTTGATGGACATGGTTCTCTTCAACAATGATGTGATTCAAACCAGTTGTTCTGCGATGAAGATAGTCATATACATCCAGAGAGAGGCCTGTGGAAACTGAGAGTGAACCACAATACAGCATTTTAATGTTTTCTGTGAATATCTCCATGCATTTTGTTTTCCTTCTTTGGTTGTTTTTTTCTTCTTCTCTTTCTAGATCTGATGTTTCTTGTGCAGTAAGATAACTGTATAGATATGTATACATGTATTGTATTTGTCATATAATTTATCCTATTTAGCATGTATTAGATTACCTGTCATCTAGGGGTGGGGGTGGGGGGAAGGAGGGGAAAAGCTTGGGGAAAAAAAAGTTTTTGCAAAGGTCTGTGTTGAAAGGTCACTCATATGTTTTGTAAATAAAAAGCTTTGTATAAAAAAAATTAAAAATTAAAAAAAAATAAAGTAAAGGGCCACTGAAAGTATGAAAAATCAACTGATAGATCAAAGAACAAAGCTTAGAAATGACAGCTTTTTCATTAAAAGTAATAACAAAAATGAGACAATATACCAAGTTTGGGGGGATGCAATGAAAATAGTTCTTAGAGAGAAATGTATATCTCCAAAAAAACTATCAACAAAAACAAAAAAATGTAACTAAAAATACTAAAAATTATTTTTTCTAAAAACCTAATTAAATACTAAAATAGAAATCTTTTTTTTCCTCAGTAGAATTGTATTTTTTCAACTAAATGTAAAAATAGCCTTCAACATTCATTTCCAAAAGATTTTGATCTCCAAATCCTTTTTCCCTCCTCAAGACAGCAAGCAATCTGATATAGATTATACATATGCAGTCATTTTAAACGTATTTCCATATTTGTTGTGTTGTGAAAGAGAATTCAGAACAAAAGGAGGAAAAAATCCTTTAGAAGGAAAAAGTGAACAAACAAAGGTGAAAATAATGTGTTTTAATCCACATTTAATCTTATACTTCTCCCTCTGGATGTGGATGGAGTTTCTATCCCAAGTCTATTGGACTGTCTTGCATCACCACATTGCTGAGAAGAGAGTTAAGTCTATCATAGTTGATTATCACATAATCTTGCTATTACTGTATGCAATGTTCTCCTGGTTCTGCTCATATTTGTATCACTCTGCATCAATTTATATAAGGCTTTCCAGGCTTTTCTGGAATCAGCCTGCTTATCATTTCTTATAAAACTTATAATTTATTATAATATTCCATTATTTTATATAGCAAACTTATTCATCCATTCCCCAATTGATGGGCATTCACTCAGATCTCCAAATCTCTGCCACTACAAAAAAGAACTGCGATGAATATTTTGCCCATGTCGAGCCTTTTCCCTCTTTTATGATCTCTTTGGAATACAGACTTTTTAATAATACTGCTGGATTAAAGGATATGCACAGTTTGATAGCCCTTTGAGAATCATTCCAGATTGCTCTTCAGAATGGTTGAATCAGTTCACAATTCCACCAGCAATGTCCTAGTTTTCCCTCATCCCCTCCAACATTTATTATCTTTTCCTGTCATCTTATTCAATCTAATAGGTGTGAGGCAGTATCTCAGAGTTGTTTTAATTTGCATTTCTCTAGTCAATAATGATTTAGAGCATTTTTCATTTGTGTTTAATTGGGAAAGGGAAAATTAGTGAGAAATGAAAAAGAAAAAAAAGGATATTTTAATAAACCATTTTGCCCAACTATTTATGTCAATAAAACCAACAATTTTAATGAAATAAATATTTACAAAAAATAAAAATATGCAATCACCAGAACAATTAATAATAGTTTCAGAGGAAGAAATTAAATAAGCCAAAATGATTTTTTTTAACTGGGGCAATTGGGGTTAAGTGACTTGCCCACGGTCACACAACTAGGAAGTGTTAAATGTCTGAGGCCAGATTTGAACTCAGGTCCTCCTGACTTCAGGGCTAGTGCTCTATCCATTGCACCACCTAGCCTCCCCGTGAATTTCCCAAAAGAAAAAATTTCTGGGTTAGGTGTATTCAGAAGTCAATTTTATCAAGCATTCAAAAAAATTAATTCCCATATGCTATATAAGCTGTTTGCAAGAATAGCAAAAGAAGCAAAAGCCTTTTGTGACATAGATATAGTCATGACATATAAGCCAGGTGGTGTCTATAGAAAAAATGTTCCTAAAGAACATTGATGCCAAAAAATTTAAATAAAATATTAGCAAAGAAGCTAAAGATTCTACACTGTTGCTAGATTAAATTTCTTCCAGGAGTTCAAGTTTCCAGATCAAGGAGAAAATACTACAAACAACCAAAAAGACAAGATTTAAATGTTGTGGAGCTACAGTCAGGATTACACAAGATTTAGCAGCTATTACATTAAAAGATCAAAGAGAATGAACACTATATTACAAAGAGCAAAGGAGCTGGATTTATAACCAAGAATAACTTACCCAGCAGAACTGAATGTAACCATACATTGGGGGGAAGGAAGAAAAGAATGAATATTCAATGAATTGATAATTTTCAGGTGTTTATGAGGAAAAGACCAGAATCCAACAGAAAATATTAGCTATGAGAATCAGGAGAAACATAAGAACATGAAAGAAGAATCAAAAGGGATTTAATAAGGTCTATTTACTTCTTATATAGGAAAAATGTTATCTATAACTCTTGAGAATAGTATTATTAGTACATTAGTTTAGAGGAGCATATATAGATAAAAGGCACAAAAATGATCCTAAAAAATAAAATTGGATAGGTAGAAGTAAAATCAAGATATTATCTCATATAAACAAGGTATTAAGGGAAGAGCTGTTACAGTGGAGAGCAGGAGGAGGTGGACAACTGATAGTGCTAGAACATTATTCTCATCAGAACTGGGTTAAAATTGGAATAGCATCATTGCCTAGAAGGGCATAAAAGTCAATTTACAGAGAACTAAGAAGAGTAGGGGATAGAATAAGGGAGTAATTGTTAGAGGGGCATGCAGATTAAGAAATAAAAAGCAGGGGGATAAGATAAGGGAGGGACTGATAATGAGGAAAAATAGGATGAATGGGAAGACCAACTAATAATTATAATTTATGGAGCAGCTAAGTGGAAGAGTACTATAGATAATGAACCAATACCAATAGTAAAGCTATATACTTCAAACACTATAGCAACCAAACTTTTAAAGGAAAAGTTAAATGAATTTACAGGTGGAAATAGATCATAAAATTATAATGGAAGAATTCAACCCTCTCCTCTCAGAAGTAGATAATTCTAACCAAAAATAAATGTCAAGGAAATGAATAGAATCTTAGGTAAGCTGGATATAACAAAAATCTGGAGAAAATTGAATAAGAACAGAAAGGAATAAATCTTTTTCTCAGGCACTTATAGTGCCTTTACAAAAATTGACCATATATTAGGGCATAAAAACCTTATATTTAAATGCAAAAAACCCCACAAAAATATTAATTCATCTTTTTCAGATCATGATGCAGTAAAAATTATATTTAAGGAGGGACCATTAAAAAAACATTAAAAATTAACTGGAGGCTATATAGCCTAATCTTAAAAGAATGAGTGAGTTAAAAAATTCCATAAAGAAAATAAATAATTTTATTAAAGAGAATGATGAGACAATATAGTGAAACGTGGAACACAGAAAAAGCAGCCGAGGAAAATCTGTATCTCTAAATGCTTATATCAATAAAATAGAGGGAAAAAACAGATCAACAAATTGATATGCAATTAAAAAACTAAAAAATGAACAAATTGAAAATCTCCAATTAAATACCAAATTAGAAATCCTAAAAATTAAAAATGAGATGAATAAAATTGAATGTAAGAAAACCATCAAATTAATAAATAAAATGATGAGTTGGTTTAATTAAAAAATAAATCATTGTTTTATATGATTTTTAAAAGAGAACCAAACCGGGGCGGAGCCAAGATGGCGGAGTGAAAAGGTGACTTTCTGCCTCTCCTCCGATCTTCTCTCAAATCAACAATAAAATAAGCCTCTGAATTGATCTTCAAGTCAACGAACTCAGAAATATTTGGACACTGCCCTCTGGATAACTTCATATCAGGTTAGTTGGACTCGGACAGAGAGATAAATAGACAACTTCTGCGGAGGCCGGAAGTGAGGGTGGGACTCAGCTCAGCTCATCATGGCAGAAATTCCAAACTCCAAACTCCAAATTCCAAACACCTGGAGTTAATCTGAGGCATTCGGGACACTCTGCCCTGATTGGGGGCAGGTGTTCTGGCAGACTTGCCTTGTTTAAGGAGTAATTTGGACTTAGTCCTAGCCCCCACTGGCCCAGCACCTTAAGTCAACTCACCGAAGTGCCTCAGGGCAAAGCTTTTTGCAGCCTCCGTTATTTTTTCCCTACCTTAAAGTGATATCCACGCAGTCTAAAATAAAAAAAAAAAATGATGAAGAAGCAAAAGAGAGCTCTCACCATAGACAGCTTTTATAAAGAAAATGAAGAGATGATCACCCCAGATCCAGAGGTTCCTTTAGACAAAAATCCAGAGAAAATCAGCAAGGACCATCACTGGTTCCCTTTTCAAAAGGCTTTTCTGGAAGATTGCATAAAGAACCTCAAAAGAGAGCTGGAGGATAAATGGGAAAATAAACTGAAATCAGTGCAAGAAGAATATGATGCCCTGCAAAAGAGATATGAAAAAGACACCAATTTATTGAAAAATAAAATTAGTGAAGTGGAAATAGAGTGCAATGAACAAATTGGCCAGTTACAAAAGGAGCTTAAAAAGGTAACTGAAGAAAACAACACTTTAAAAATAAGAATTGAACAAATGCAAATGAATGACTCAATAAGACTTCAAGAATCAGTCAAACAAAAACAAAAAAATGAAAAATTAGAAGAAAATATGAAATATCTCCTAGGAAAAACAACTGACTTGGAAAATAGATCTAGGAGAGACAATCTAAGGATTATTGGACTTCCTGAAAGCCATGATGAAAAAAAGAATCTAAACACTATCTTCCAGGAAATCCTGAAAGAAAACTGCCCTGAGATTGTAGAATCAAAAGGCAAAATCACCATTGAAAGAATTCACCAATCACCTCCTGAAAGAGACCCCAAAATTAAGACCCCAAGGAATATCGTGGCTAAATTTCAGGACTATAGCACCAAGGAACAGATTCTGCTAGCAGCTAGAAAGAAACAATTCAAATACCGAGGATCAATAATTAGAATCACACAGGATCTGTCAGCCTCCACACTGAAGGATCGAAGGGCCTGGAACCAGATATTCCGAAGGGCAAAGGAACTTGGATTACAACCAAGAATAACCTATCCAGCTAGAGTGAGCATTATCCTTCAGGGAAGGAGATGGTCATTCAATAATATAGGTGAATTTCACCTATTTCTAATGAAAAGACCAGATCTGAACAAAAAATTCGACACCCAAACACAGAACTCAAGAGATGCATAAAAAGGTAAAAAGGAAAGGACTCTTGAGAACTTTATTTTTACTAGGGGGATACTTAAAGTTTGGGGGTATAATTAAGTAGATATTACTTTGATAATATGAAAAAGAGAACTAGAGGGGAAAAGGTTGTCATACTGGGGAAAAGAGGGAAAAAGTGGTAAAATAAGATCTAAAAAAAAAGGAGGTAAAAACAAGGTAAAATCACTTGAAGAGGCAAAGAAAACCTAATATAACTGAGAGAAAGAGGGGAGGGAGATGAGCATTGTGTAAATCCTACTCTCATCAGGTTGGGCTCTAAAAGTGTATATCAGACATTTGATTTCACATAGAAACTTGTCTGTTGCTAGAGGGAAGTGGGAGGGAAAGGAGGAAAAGTAAGTGACAAACTAATAGAAGGGAAAATAGAAGAATCAGGGGAAAGGAGTAAAAAC
>JAJPUD010000777.1:359054-373411 GCA_023553655.1 Myrmecobius fasciatus | reverse complement strand
ATTAAGACAACTCTGAGGTACCACTACACACCTGTCAGATTGGCTAAAATGACAGGAAAAGATAACGATGAATGTTGGAGGGGATGTGGGAAAACTGGGACACTAATACATTGTTGGTGGAACTGTGAACGGATCCAACCATTCTGGAGAGCAATTTGGAGCTATGCTCAAAAAGTTGTCAAACTGTGCATACCCTTTGACCCAGCAGTGTTTCTGCTGGGCCTATATCCCAAAGAGATCTTAGAGGAGGGAAAGGGACCCACATGTGCAAGAATGTTTGAGGCAGCCCTTTTTGTAGTGGCTAGAAACTGGAAACTGAAGGGATGCCCATCAATTGGAGAGTGGCTGAATAAATTATGGTATATGAATGTTATGGAATATTATTGTTCTGTAAGAAACGACCAACAGGACGATTTCAAAGAGGCCTGGAGGGACTTGCATGAACTGATGCTGAGTGAAACGAGCAGAACCAGGAGATCATCATACACAGCAACAACAGTATTACATGATGATCAATTCTGATGGACATGGCTCTCTGCAACAAAGAATTGTCTCAAACCAGTTCCAATTGTTTACTGGAAGAGAGAGGGAAATGAAATATGGACCACAACGTAACATTTTCATGATCTCTTCTGACATTTGCTTGCATTGTGTTGCCTTTCTCTGATTCTTTTTTTTTTTCTTGTAGATAGGATGTTTCTTGCATAACTTCTCAAGCATTTCAACATTATTAACATGTAGTGGACTTCCTGCCATCTAGGGGAGGAGAGGGGACTGGGCGTAAAATTTGTAATGGAAAGCTTTGTAAAGATCATTGTTGGGCAACTACTCATACATATGTTATACAAATAAAAAGCTTTAATAAAAAAAAGAGAACCAAACCAAATCATTGTTATTAACAATGAAAAAGACTAACACACCATTAGTGAAGGTGAAATCAATTATTAGGAGTTATTTTGCCCAAATACATGCCAGTAAGTTTAATGATTTAAGTGAAAGAGAAAAAAATAAAAATATAAACTGCCTAGATTAGCAAAACAAAATAAGCCATAAATGAGCTTCTTAAAAAAAAAAAACAGTAGGACCAGATGGATTTACAAGTAAATTTTTTAAAAATTTTAAGATCCACTAATTCCAAAACAAAATGAATTATTTGGAATAACAAGCAAAAAAAGGAATCCTACCAAACTCCTTTTATGAAACAAATATGGTGCTAATATCCAAACCAGGAAAAGCAAAAACTGAGAAAGAAAATTATGGAGCAATTTTATTAATGAATATGAGTGCAAAAATTCTAAATAAAACTAATTAGGAAATTACAATATATCAGAAGGATCATATATTGTGACCAAGTGGGATTTATGCCAGGAATACAGGACTAGTTTCACATAAGGAAAACTATTACCATAATTAATGACATCAGTAACAAAAGTAACAAAAATAGCATGATTATATCAATAGATGCAGGAGAAGATTTTGATAAAATATAACTCATTCTTATTTTTAAAAAATTACTTGAAAGCATAGGTATAAATGCATTTTTCCTTAAAATGACAAAAAAATACCTAAAACCATCAGCAAGCATTATCTATAATGAAGATAAGCTAAAAGCTTTCCCAATGAGATCAGGAGTAAAAATGAAGATTATCATCAATATTATTCAACATTATATTAAAAATACTAGAAAATAGGAATAAGAAAAGAAAAAGAAATCCAAAAAATCAGAATAAACAATTAGATAATAAAACAGTGTCTTTTTGTAGATTATATGATGTACTTGGAAAATCCCTGAAACAATGAAAATAGTGATTGAAACAATTCATTATTTTTTCAAAGTTAAGATAAGCTTACATAAATCATTAGTATTTTTTATATCACCAATAAAACCCTTCAAGAAGAAATAGTAAGAGATACCCCATTTAGCCACGGACATCATAAATTATCTGGGAAGATAGCTGCCAAGACAAACCCAGGAATTATGTGAACATAATTATAAATATTTTTATACATATAAAGTTAGACCTAAATAATTGGAGAAACCATAATTATTTATGTGGGGGTACAGACAATATAATAAAAATGCCGATTCCACACTAAGGTAACATACTTACTCAATGCCATACCAATTAAATTATCAAAAAATTTATTGAAAGAGAAAAATTAAAAAAAGTCATTTAAAAAAAGGTCAAAATATCAAAAATCATTAATGAAAAAAATGTCAATAAAGGAAATTTAGCAGTACCAGATCTTAAACTGTGTTATAAAAATGATAATTATCAAAACTCTGATACTGACCAAGAAATACAAGGTGGATCAGTGGGACAGATTAGAGATACAATACATAGCAGCAAATGATTACAGTAACCTTATGTTTGACAAATGTAAAGATTTAAGCTTTGGGGATAAGAATTTACTATTTGGCAAAAAAAAAAATGGGTAAAGTGGAAAGCAATCTGGCAGAAATTAGGTATAGCTCAATATCTTACACCATTTACCAAGATAAGGTCAAAATGGATACATGATTTAGTCATTAAGGAAAATATCATGAGTAAATTAAAAGAACATGGAAAATATTACTTATCAGATTTACAGATAGGAGAAGAACTTATAGATAAAGAAGATTCAGAGAGCATTGTGAAATATAAGTGAATAATTTTGATTACATTAAATTTTAAAAGATTTGTACAAACAAAACCAATGATACGTAGATTAGAAGTGAAAAAGAGAAGAGGGAGCAACAGATTTTATAGATAGTTTCTTGGAAAAGCTCTCATATCTCAAATATATACAGAACTTTATCAATTTATAGGAACATGAATCATCTGCAATTGACAAGTGGTAAACAAATATGAATAGGCAGTTTTTCAAAGAAGAAATCAAAGTTATATGTAATCATATGAAAAAAGTATTCTAGATCATTATTGATTATAGAAATTCAAATTAAAACAATTTGGGGATATCATCTTACACCTATCAGACTGGGTAAAGTGATTAAAGGGGAAAATGTCAAATGTTGGAGGGGATGTGGGAAAATTGGGACACTAATATATGGTTGGTGGAACTGATCCAATCATTTTAGAGAGCAATCTGGAATTATACTCAAAGAGTTATAAAACTCTATACCTAGCAATATCATTATTGGGTCAATTTCATAAAGTGATCAGGAAAAAAGGAAAATAATATTTATAGTAGTTCTCTTTGTGGTAGCAAGAAACTGGAAATTGAGGGAATGCCCACCAATTAGAGAATGTTAAACAAGTTGTAGGGTATAATTGTGATGGAATGCTACTGTATTGTAATAAATGAGGAAGAAGCTAATTTTAGAAAAATATGGAAAGACTTTATGAAATAATGAAAAATGAAATGAAGAGAACTGAGATGGCATTCATTGTATACAGTAACAGCAATCTCATTAGAAGAGTAACTGTTAATGACTAAGCTATTCTATTATAAATATAAGATTAATTTATGAAGGAAGATCTTTTGTTGTTGAGTTTTTAGTCATGTTTTCATAAATCCAATTAAAGATAATATAGGAGATATCATTGTTATTCAGCCATTTCAGTCATGTTTGAGTCTTCATAATTCTTTTTGGGATTTTTTTGTCAAAGATACTGGAGTGGTTGGTCATTTCCTTCTCTAACTCATTTTTCCAGATGAGAAAACGGAAGCTAATAGGGTTAAGTGACTTGTGAAGGTCACACAGCTAATAAGCATCTGAGGCAAGATTTTAACTCAGAAAGAGTCTTCTTCCTGATTCCAGGACTAGCATCCACAGATTGGATATCTATCTCTAGAAAAAATAACTGTTAAATAGAAGTAGGCATAGTATGGTTTTGCATATACATATACATACATATATATGTGTGTGTGCACATGCACATGTGAATGACCTTCTTTAATGGGAGTGGGGAGGGAGAGAGGGAGACAGTTTGGAACTTAAAATGTACCGCAAAATATATTTAATTTTAAAAATAAAATCAAGAGATGTAGATTTGAGTGATAGCCCTCTTATTTCCTGAGAGACCTTGAACAAGCCACTTAAGTTCCTAACCCACTGTTTCTCTGTTCAAATCCCAACCCCTACCCTTTCCCAAAATAGAACATTTTGAAAAGTTTGGATTATTCTATTTTCCAGGGAACAAATGCTTTCTGGAATAATCAGAGTCTCACCTTATCAACCCAGAAATACACTTGGCAAAGAATTGAGGTCTTAGTGACCCACCAGTTTAATATTAATTACTATGATATGTTTCCTCATCTTTAAAATAAGGTATTGAACTCAAAGGTTTCTAAAGTCTCTTCCAGCTCTAAATCTATGATCTTTGAATGAATGTATGAGTGAATAAATAAGTATTCAGTAAGCACTTAATATAAGCAAACTTAGCAAATTATGTAGGTTCTTATGTCCCTGAAATTCCTTGTTCTATTTTTTCTTATTTATACACATAACTAAATTATAACAAAAATATGAATTCTAATCAGAGAATTATACCAGATATCTTGCTCACAGGACCATAAGATAATAGATTTAGATATGGATCAAAGGCCTTCAAAGAGAAAAAAGTATCAGTAAAATATTTTAAAATACATAGAAGCAAACATTTAGAAGGAGAAACAAATAAATGGAGCAGTTTTGTTACCTTGTTAAATTTAATATATACTTTTTAATTTTTTTGGTTAAACATGCAATTCTTTTAAATATATGTCCATAGTCCTCACATTGCCCAAGAAAAATCAGATCAAAACTGAAATAAAAATATGAAATAGAAAAAACAAACAACAACAACAAAAGTGAAGCTATTGTACTTTGATCCACATTCAGCCTCTATAATTCTCTCTGTATACAATTGGCATTTTCACAAGTATATTGGAATTGCCTTAAATCATCTCATTGTTGAAAAGACTTAGTCCATCATAGTTGATCATCACATAATCTTGTTGTTGCTGTACACACTTTTTAAAATAAGACAAATTATGTGAACAGAAGTTGATAGTTTCACATTCTTTTGGTCCATTTGTATACTGATATATTTGGAGTTCTTGATGATTGCTGAACACTTAAATTAAAAAAAAAATATTTTAGATGGCATTAAATCCAACCCTGCCATGTTTGTAGATGAGGAAATTGAATTCCAGGAGATTGAGTGACTTGCTCTAAGACACACAAGTTGATGAATCTCAGAGATGACATTTGAACCCACACCTTCTGACTTTTCATCCTGTGATCTTTCTACTATGTAATATTTGATACCTATGAAAATTTCATACAGAAATGACTGCACTTGCCCCATTTCCATGAGTCTGAAAAGAAAAAAGAAAAAAACAGGCTTTTTAATGGAGAAGTGTAATAGAGAACCAATATAAGCTGTATTCTTTTTAGATCTTCAATAATAAAGCAGTTGGGTGCTCAGTGGAGGGAACTCTGTTTAGAGTCACTAAGAACTGAAATCAGTTCTTAAATTAGACACTTCTTAGCTAAGTGATCCTGGGCAAGTCATTTAATCTATTTAACCACTCTGAACCTTAGAATAAAAAATATCGAGTGTCAGACCCAATGGCCTCAAGGGTCCTTTCTAATTCTAAACCTATAATACTATGACCCCTCACTTCTAAAAACATCTTTGTTTTAGATCCACAACTGAGACTCAAGGAGTGGTCAAGTGATAAGACCAAAGTCATATAGTTATTTAGCGTTAGAACAAGGGCTAGAGTCCATTTCCTCTTATTCTTTGAACAAGAATTTTTCAACTCAATGATTTTGTTTCCCCAATTCTCCTTTGCTAGGATTTGGAGATGAGATATAGAAAAATACAGCGAGAAGATCATGACTGAAATCAGAAATCTTGGATTCCAACCTTGCCTGTTTCCTCAAGTATAAAATGAGGGAGTTGGACTTAATGGCTTCTGAACCTCTGATTCCTTTTTGTTTAATTTGCAATAATATTTTATTTTTAAAATACAGGTAAAATTAATTTTCAACATTTATTTTTCCCAGACTTTGTGTTCCAAATTTTTCTCTCTTCCAGCTTCCTCAAGATAGCAAGTAATCTGATATAAGTTAAATGTGCATAATTCTATTAAACATATTTCCATATTAGTCATATTGTGCAACATAAATGAGATCAATAGGGGAAAAAAACACAAGAAATAAAACAACAAAAAAGGTGAAAATACTTTGTTTCAATCCATACTCAGTGTCCATAATTCTCTCTCTAAATGCAGATGGCATTTTCCAGCCCAAGTCTAATGGAAATTACCCTGAATCACCACATTGTTGAGAAGAACCAAGTCCATCAATTGTTCATCACATTATTTATTGTTGCTGTGTACTTGTTTTCTTAGTTCTGCTCACTTCATTTGTTATCAGTTTATGTAAGTCTTTCCAGTATTTTCTGAAATCAGCCTAGAGCCTCTGATTCTTTCGACTTCTATGACTATGATCCTTTCCTATCAGTCAATCAAAGATTATTTCTTTATTAAGGGTTTACTACATGCCCTTCCTCCTCCAAATCTCTGAGCCTACAAGTAAGACCTGCTTGAAAGCCAGAGAGAATAGCAGAAACCTGCATGAAAGCCAGAGAGAAGGACAGAAATTATTTACTCCAAACTGGAAGTACAGCTAATACAAATTGACTTTCTATGTGCGGTGTACAACAGCTGTAACTTTATTAGACATGCTTGATATACAACATTCTAAAGTGATGAACAATGGGATGTAACCTTTGGTAGTCTCATCACTCAATAGACACCAGATCTCTCATTTTAGGTTTATATCATAGTACACTTTCTAGATTCCAGCTAAAACAACAACGTCTGCAATTTCATTGACTAGGGATGCTAATTAGAAGCTTTTTTTAAGATTTCTCTCATCTACTGAGGCTGCTAAATAATCTCCATGTGTTTCAGGCTCTATAATCGCACCATTGTCTCATTGACTGGAAAAGTCAGAGGATGGAGCCAGGTTAGAAGAGCTATGGAGAGCCAAGTGAGAGAGCTTAATAGAACCCCAAATCAAGCATGTACCTGAGCCCACTCAGCTTTTTTGTCATGACTGAAATTCACCCTTTGTCTACACCTGACCATTAAATAATAAAAAGTATTTTCTTGACCAGCATCCCCATCTCACCCCCACCCCCACAATCTGCTTTTAAATACATCTTTTGTTAGATATTAGAGCTTATAAAATATTCATCAATGCAAGCCACTGTGATTTTTTTCTGCTGACCTAACCCCAGAGCTTCTCAAGTGGAAATTAGATTTCTTCTTTTTTTTTGTTGTTAACTTGGTGAAACTGCATTTGCTGGATTTCCTAAGAAGCAGGAGAAAAGTAATTCTGTGGGATTAATAAGGGCAGTGAACATTTTTATTCCAAAAAGGGCACAGAGAGGAAGGGGAAAATGCCATTCAGTTAGGATAATTGTATTGTAACCAAGAGTTCTGACTAAGCTCATTGTGTTTGGAACTGGCCCACGGGTTCTTTGAATCTCTGAAGAGAAAGGCCTGTGTTATCATTAACTCCTTACCTGGAATTAACTAAGAGTTTCAGGGACCTTGTGAAATGTAAGAGGCTTGGAATGATAATCAGCAAACACTGATTGAGCTGAGAGAAGAGAAAAAAAGACTGAATAGCATTGAGTCTTTGTGAGGGATCTATCAGAATAACTATGTCTAAATCCAGCCTCTACTATGTATGACCTTGGACAAGTCATTAAGCCATTATTTAAATGATGGTTTAGACAGGATAAGCTTTAAGATTTTTTCCATCTATATGACCTATAATCCTTTCTCTGTCCATCAACAAAGGAGTATTTATTAAGGGCTTACAATGTTCCAAGTCCTGCAGACAAAAGAAAAATAAGCTCTGACTTCAAGAAGCTTTTTTTATCAGAGAAGATAATATGAACATATCCTAAATCCATTATCTCATCATTTCATCAATCAGCAAGCATTTATAAAGGATCTGTGCCCTCTATGTCACACTGCCTCAGGATGAAAAGGTATCATATACCATGGCAGGCTTCTGAAGGAAAGTTTGGAGCTAGTATTCCTTAATTCCTTAAAGGACTTCCAACTGGAAGGGAAAAACAAAAGAGAAAAGAAGGGGAAGTAACCTGAGCTAATAGGTGTGTGGTTTTTTTGGAAGGGGGGAGAGTTGGGTTCTGTTTTATTCAGCAGTGCAAAGACTTCAGTGCTATTCAATCTTTATTCCTCTTCTCCCAATCCAATGATCATCCCAAACTTCTTGCAAGGTTAGGATTGCAAAAAAAAGATAAAAACAATCCCTGCCCTTAAAGAACATACATTCTAATGTATATTATACAGGTGAATTTGTTGTTCAATCATTTTTCAGATGTGCTCAAATTTTCATAACCCCATTTGGTGATTTCTTGGCAAAGATATCAAAGTGGTTTGCCATTTCTTCTCTAGCTCCTTTTACAAATAAGGAAACTGAAATAAACAGGACTAAGTGGCTTACCCAGAATCACCAACCTAGTGTCTGAGACCAGATTGGAACTCAGGAAACCTGGCATTCTGCACTATGGGACCATCTAGTGAATAATGAATATACACCTATAGATTGGAAAGGTAGCCTCAGAGAAGGATAAACTCAATGGCAACCAGGATAGTGAAGAGATTCGAGATCATGCCCCATGAAGATAAGTAGAAGGAACTCAAATTTAGCACATAGCAGAGATGGCTTAGGGTGAAGATAGTTGTCTTCAAGAATTTAAAGAGTGGCAACATGGCCTGTTTTTAACCAATCGATCAAACATTTATTAAACATCTACTATGTGTTGGGCACCGTGCTAAGTGTTTGGTCCCAGAGGGTGGAACAGCAGAGGGGAGTAACAAAGAGACAAATATTGGCTCGACTTATGGAAAATGTCCTAACGATAAGAGCAATTCCCAAGTAAAAAGGGGATATCATAGGATCATAATTTTAAGGGACTCCAAAGGACATCTAACCCAATTCCCTCATTTTAGAGAGGAGGAAACTACTAGTTTCAAGGAGGTTAAGGCACAGTTTCCCCTTCTATTCCATAGTTGTGAATATTTGAAGAGCTCATCAGAGCCCTTAAAGGAAAGGTGGGATGACCACTTCTTAGGAATATTGTAGAAGGATTTGCCTTCAGGTATAGATCTGAGATCTGGGATTCTGATACTCTGTGACTGTGAAAGTTTCACATACTAATGTAGCTATCTCCATTACCCTTCTCTTCATTCACAAAGCCTCTCCCCCAGATCAAGACCTTACCTCACCTAAGCTCATCTCTCAGCAAAAACTGCTGTAATCATCTCTTGATTCATCTCCCTGCCTCTAGCTTCTTTTCTCTTTAATCAATTGTAAGACAATCATAAGCATTGTACCAAGAAAGAACATAAGAGCTCAAAGGATCATGAGTTAAGCAGCTTATTACTCACAGGCATGTAAGGGTCAGTGTTTATAGAGCCAGGTCTGGAGTCAGGAAGACCACTTTTGCTAAATTCAAAATTGGCCTCCAATACTCACTAGCTATGGGATCTTGGTCAAGTCACTTAATCCAGTTTGTCTCAGTTTCCTCATCTGTAAAATCAACTGGAGAAGGAAACCATTCTAGTATCTTTGCCAAGAAAATGGGATCCCAAAGAGTTGGACATGACTGAAAAATTACTGATCACAATGTAAATGTGCAACATGTGACTCCCTAGCTCTGTAGTTCTATAGCCACATAAATGAATGATATAGATTGGACATACAGTAGGATATATGCCCCAGCTAAAAGTTCAGATACTTGGGTTTTTGCCCTTATTTCTGATTATTGTTGGTGGCCAGATTCATACAGACTAAGAGGGACCTGCAATGCAGTCTGGACTGTGATCTCGCCTTACGACCCCATGTGCATCATGATTAGGAAAGTCTGCTACTTGGATTTGATGAAGTTTGCTAAGTTGATTATAACCAAGAGAACCTTATTATGTTCCTTGCCTACATGAAGCTTATTAAACCAATATTTTAAGTATAACATAGGAACTTCCTGGTGAACAGGCAAGTCAGTCAATGATCAAACACTGAGTCACTACTGTCAGGTAGGGTCTACCAAAAAGTCAGTTCTTACATTGATATTCCACATAGCTCTCAAACTGATGTTCCTAAAATATAATTAGGGCCGTGTGGAGAGACAATGGGACTATGTCTATAGCCCATAAGATGCTGGTTATGGAGTCAGCAAATCCCACCTCAGACACATAATAGCTATGTGATCCTGAGTAAATCTTTCTGGGGTTCAGTTTCCTCATCTGTAAAATGACAAGGTTGCCCTCTTTGACCCTAAGATCCCTTCAAGCTCTAAATCTGATTCTATGTCACCCCTTCCTCAAAAATTTTCAATGGCTCTCTGTTGGGCCATCATCAGTGATTTTCACTTTGGTCTTGTCACTGGACTCTGATAATTCTGAAGAAAAGAGGGAGACTGAGAACTGCACAGCACTTAGACTCAAACCACTTGAAAATCAAGATCTCACCATCCTGACACCATGGGTTCTCTTTTAGAACAAAGATCAAATAACAACGATGCTTCTCTATTGCCTTTAGAATAAAATACAAAATCCTTAGCCTAGGATTTAAAGCCCCCAATCTGGACCCTCTTTTACCTTCCCACTCCCATTTCCTATTTTCTCCATGTATTTTTTCATCTTAGTTAAATGGCTCTTCTTCCTGCTCTTCCCTATTCACAGCATTCCTCTCTTGCCTTTCACTTTTTATGCATGTACTTTTTCCTATCAGAAATCTACTCCCTCTTCGCCTCTACCTCATTGAATTTCTATTTTCCTTCAAGGCGCCTATAGAATTCCCAGCTTCCCTCTCAGGGAAGGCTCAGTTCAATCATTACTCCCTACATAACAATTTCTTTGATTACCTCTCTATTTATTAAATCAGTCTCTTTCTTCCAATTACTTTGTATTACTTACTTGTAACTACATGTTTCCTTCCTGCCTAACCCAGAAGAATGCAAGCTTTTTGAGAGCAACACTATTTCCTTTTTTACCTTTGCATCCCTAGCCTATCATAGTGCCTAACACAGAGGATTATGAGACCATAAACTTAGGGTAAGGACTTCAGATATCATCTAATCCAACTGCCTTATTTTACAGATGAGAAAACGGTTTTACAAAGCTTATGACTTGACCAAGGTGATAAGGCTAGTAAGTGACAAAGGTAGAATTTGCATCCAAATCCTCCAATTCCAAATCTGGAGAATTCTCTCCATTGCCTCACATCTATCATAAAAAGACACTTAACGAATCTTTGTCAATTGAATTAATTGAAAGAATGAAATAGATCAGATACTGAAATCAACCTGGGTGGTCCTCGTCCATTCCTCCACCCCTAGCATCCTATCAAGGTAAATTTTTCAGGCAGGTGGCAAGGGGAGAATAATAACTGGACAATCAAAGCACTCTGCTGATACACTGGCAATGTCAGAAAAAGCTAAGGATGTTGGAAGGACCTCTAGGAGTTGAATAGGGATGGGATACATGGACAGATTGTGACCTCTCTCTTTGGAGGAAACAAGCACATGGATGAGATCACAGATTCAGTGATATATTTGAGTACTTGTTGACAACACTTTTCCTGGTCTGTGCTAAAATCAATCAAACTGCCTTCTCTGCCCCTCATAGCCAATACTCTATCTCTCCTTTCTGTCCTTCTGCATCAGCTGTCTCTCCATCATGCACTGTACTTCCAATTCTTCTTAAAAAAAAACTTTCAACAAAATGTCTTTCCTGATCCCTCCCCCAACTTCTAGTGCCCTTCTTCCCAAACTGCTTTGTATTACTGTGTGGCCCTGGATAAGTCAATTAACTCTGTTTGCCTCAGTTTCTTCATCTGTAAAAAAACGGGAAAAGGAAATGACAGGTAACTTAGTATCTTTGCCAAGAAAACTCCAAATGGGGTCACAAAAGATCAGACATGACTAAATAATGACTGAACAACATTTATCTTTATACTATCTATACTTACATATGTAATGATTATCTTAAGACATAATTAGTTGGAATGATTTCATCTGCATCTGGCATATTGCTTGACATATAGTCAGAGCTTAATAAATACTTACTTGTATATGTATTAAGTGATCAGAGGATGAGGGGAAAGGCTGCGTGAATTGTCCAAAATGTCCAAAGCAAATCCTGCTAGAGCTGGGGAAGAAATCAGGCTCCCTTGACTCTTGGTTGTATGTCTCCTGTATGCAGCCCGGCTGCCTTTTGTCTTCCCACTTTAATGAGATTTTAATTTTCTCTCATTAGAAGAGCAGTAAAACAGCTCAGCATTTAAGTCAGAAAAGAGATGGCAACTTTAGGCTGTGCAAGAAAAGGGGTGGGAGCTGAAGAGTGCCTTTCTATTACCAGCAATTGCAGCAAAAGTGATCATTGAGCCTTATGTTTCCCACTTGCCCGGGACCTAATTCTACAAGGATTGAGATTTATATTGCTGATTACTAAGAAAATTGTGCTGGGTCATCTGAAAATACAGTGTGGTCTGCCCCTGATGCTGAGGGGTTTGGGTTTGGGTTGGAAAGTCCTCAAGGACATTTGTGAAACCTGCTCAAAACCTTCTCCATCCCTGTGGTAACCTTAGCAACAAGGGAGGGACAGCCTCTGGTTATTTTTGCTGACATCTTGTCAGATTGACAAAGATGTTTACATTTGTCTGGTGACGTGGGACAGGGAGGAATATTGTGAGGCCATCTCACTGATGGCTTAACCTTGTTCCTTTACTTTTTTTTTTCAATCTCCGGCTCTCACTCAGTTCCCACTTCCTGATTTGGAATTTCCAAGGATGGAGTCTGTACTCTACTGACTAGGCACAGTGAAGAGAGATCTGGACCCAGGTTTGAATTCCACCTCAGACACTTATCAGTTGATTGAATGAACAATTTGTTTTTGCCTTTTTGAGACCTCCATTTTCTCATCTGTAAAATGGGGATGATGAAAATGCCTCCCTGTCGAGGTCATTCTAAGCATCCAGTGAATACTAAAAGTTGCAAAATTTCTTGGCAATCCCTAAACCACTTTCTAAATATGAGTTATTAGTATAATATATTTAATCAAGCTTAAACTCATTGCTTCCTAAACTCTAGTAACACTTATTTATCTGACTCCTCAAATATTTGGCTTAAACATATATTCCTTGTTTTCTCTCTTTTTGCCAAACTGTGATTTAATTATTGTAGAAAATCCCAAGTTTGGAAACAAACTCCATTAATACAAGTTTGCCCTCCCCTGTAGAATGGATGTAGTGTAATATAGCCTAAGAGGTCTGGACCTGGAGAAATAATTTGCCCAGGGTCACAATAGGAGGTACGTGTGAAAGGTGAGATCTGAATGAGTGTTCAAGGTTGATTCTTCATACGATATAACATGTTGTCTCTGTCACATAATTTAGAAAGGGTGTGTGTGTGAGAGAGACAGATAGACAGACAGAGAGACAGAAACAGAGAAAGAAAGAGACAGAGACAATAACAGAGAAATAGAGATTGGATCTTAAAACTGGAAATGACCTCTATGGGTATCCAATTCAACTCTAATCTACAGTATGAATGTATATCTTCTTAGACCAGGTTCTACAGTCATCACACATTAAGAAACACATTAAACCAAGCCCACAATTGCTATTAAATCACAGAGTTTTGGATCCTGGAGGAACCAACTGCTAGCAATGTTCCTAAAGTGATGATGTCACTTCCCTACTCAGTGGTGAACTTTGATAATTCCCTATTTTCCATATAGAATCAGCTATAAACTTTTCTTTTTGGCATTTAAAACTTTTCACAACCTGGATGCAGCCTACCTCTCCAGCCTTACTATTCAGTTTTTATTTATTAATTATATATACATATATATATTTATATATACATGTATATAATTAGTTATCATTTATTAAACACTCACTATCAGCCAGGCACTGTTCCAAGTGTAGAAATACAAACACAAATAATGGAACAATCCCAAGTCTCAAAGGGTTTTTAGTCCATTCACAATGACCTTCTTACTTTGCCACACACACAGCAATCCACCTTGTCTCCAAGTATTTGTACTGGCTATTCCCCATGCCTAAAATATACTCTATCCTTATCTCTTAGACTCCTGAGTTTCCTTCAAGTTCAGCTCAGTCAATACTACCTTCATGAGAGCTCTCTGTCTCTGTCTCTCTCTGTGTCTCTGTGTCTCTGTCTCTGTTTCTGTTTCTCTGTCTCTGTCTCTGAGTCTCTGTCTCTCTCTGTTCCTCTCTCCCTCCCTTCCCCCTTCTCTCTATCTCTGCCTCTCTCTGTCTCTTTCTCTCTCTCTCTGTCTTTTTTCTCTCTCTCTCT
>JAJPUD010000777.1:330115-342746 GCA_023553655.1 Myrmecobius fasciatus | reverse complement strand
TTGTAACGGAAAGCTATGTAAGGGTTATTGTTGAAGAATTACCCACACATATGTTATGCAAATAAAATAAAATTTAAAAAAAAAGAAATAGGAAAGATTAGAAGAAACTTGGGATTGGGACAAAAGAGAATACGTTCTGGTTTTGACATAGTAAGTTTGGGATATCAATGGGACATCTAGTTTGAAATGTCCAAAAGACATTTGGTGATGTGGAAGTACAGTAGTACAGTTCAGGACTAAATAGAGACCAGTGATAGATAGATAGATAGATAGATAGATAGATAGATAGATAGATAGATAGATAGATAGATAGATAGATGGATAGATGGATGGATGGATGGATGGATGGATGGATGGATGGATAGATAGATAGATAGATAGATAGATAGATAGATAGATAAATAGATAGATGGATAGATAAATGGGGGAATGGATGGATGAATGGTTGGACATAGATAATTAAATAGATAGATAGATGGATACATAGATGCATGGATAGATAGTTGGATGAATAGATAGATAGATATGTCTCATAGATAAACAATAGTTAATCCCATAAGAAGTAACTGATGAAGTCACCAAGAGAGAAGAGAAGTGAGACCAGAACAGAGCTCTGGAGAACACCTTCACTTGGGGGCATGGGATGAAGATCTAGTGAAGGTGGCTAGGAAAGAAAAATTAGACAAGTAGGAGAAGGAATACCAGGACAGCCCAAAAAGGAGAGAGCATGTCTTCAGGAAGAGAAGATGAGTAACAGTGATAAAGGTTACATAGGTCAAGAAAAGCTGAGGATAAGCCATCTGATTTGGCTTAAGTTGTTTCATCTCAGTAAAGGGTCAAGGAGAAAGATGAGAATTTGGGAGAATAATTGTATACAAATTCTCCTTGTTCTCTATACCACACTGTATCTTTTTTTTTGTTTGTGTAGTTCTGGATAAATCACTTCACCTCTGGATATGTGCTCTTGTCCCACCACTGGTGGTTAATACTTGTATAATCTTGAGGAAGTGATATAATATCTCCGAGTTTGGGGTTCTTCATCTGTAAAATGAGAGGGTTAAACTAGATTGCCTCTAAAATCTCTTCCAGTTCTGAATGTGTGATCCAATAACCAACCTGTGTGACCTATTTTCTCTAGGTCTCACTCTATAAAGTGAAGAAGTTTAGACTAGATGGTCCTTGAGGTCCCTTCCTGCTCTCAATTTGGGATCCTACAATGCTATTTCAGACTTCTTAATTGTCTTTCAACAAAAGGGCTGAGAAAGGTCCTTTTCCTTATTCTCCCTCCAAAGTACCTGGCCAGCATCTCTAGCCACTGCTGCCTTTGTTCATTTCTCTCTAAGCAGGGAAGTAGAGAGAGAATTTTAAGGTGAGAAAAGCATTAGACATCTGAAGCCACTAACAATTATCACTAAAAATAGATCCAGAATCCTCTCCTCCAGAAAACTTTCTCAGTCCCTGCTCCTGCAGGCTGATGGGACTGCCTTCTAAACTAATTGCACAGCTCCTAGTCTCTGACCAGGGGGACTGAGCCACAGTTCTCCATAGGAAGGGATGAAGCAGGGAAGTTGGGGGGAAAGAACAAGTCCTAGGGTGAATCTGGCTGTCCTATTTATTATTTAGGAAATGTCTTCCTTCTGAGTCCCCTGAGTGCCTTTCAGGAAGGGATCAGCAGTCTGTGTTCCTGTGGGGCTTACTGTGTCTGTGTTCTGAGCTCTCCTTCAGGGGCAGCCATCACCTTCCCTTCTAAAAAGCTGACATTCTGCTGTGAGTGCAGTTTCCCTCTTCAAATAATAGTGATTTTCCTCAGCCTTCCCTGCAGCTTCACTTCCCCTGGTCTCGTTCTGACCATTTGTCATTTTCTTCTCTCATCCATCATAGGGCCACAAATATAGAACTGAAGGTGACTTTCAAGGTCATCTAGTTTAAGACTCCCTCATTTTCCAGATGAGGAAACTGAGGCCCAAAGAGGTCAGGCTGAAAGAGATCTTCAAGGTCATCTAGTTCAAGCTCTTCATTTCAAAGATGAGGAGGTAAAAACCCAGAGAAATCCAAAACTGTGAAGGGTTTTGGATGCTTTCTAGTCCAATCCCCTAATTTTCCACATGGGAAACTGAAGTCCAGAGAAGTAAGATTTGCCCAAAATTATACAGTTAACAAATGGCAAAGCAAGGACCCTTCATTCAATTGTCCCAAAGTAGATTTAGTTAAAACTACATATTTCAATTTTCATGACAGTTTCAGTTTAATATCTATAAAGTGACTAATTCTAGGTGTTGATCAGTGACCAGAAAATTAAATAGGTTGGACCAGTTTGACCCATCCTTCTAAATCTAATGCTTTGGTTATTTATCTGTCCTAATTAGGACTCAATCACCTTTTTTTAATTGCCTTGGGAACACATGAATAAACACAAGTACAGGATAGCAGTTTTTCAAAAGCATGAAGCACCATTTAAAGTGCTCACAGCCCATAACAGAGATAAAAATCATCAGATAATAAGTAAATTGGGAACAGAAGCATGAGAACAGGTACCATCTACTACTTCACTGATAATAGATACTAGCTACAGGGTAATCATTCAATTTTTATTCTCCTAATATCAGACTGTTAGTTTTGCTCTTGATTTAATATGTACTTGGAAGGGAACATTATATCAACCAAAAGAGTTACATTTCTTTGATTCTTAGCACTTTGATTCAAGACACATGTACATCATCCTAGAGACTCTGCTGTATGAAAAGCCTGGAAAGACCTACATGTACTGATATTAAGTGAAGTGAGCGGAACCAGGAGAACATTGTACACAGTAATAACAAAATTATGTGATAATCAACTATGACAGACTTAGCTCTTCTCGACAATACAGTGATCTAAGACAGTTCTGATAGACTTGGAATAGAAAATACCATCCACATCCAGAAAGAGAACTATGGAAATTGAACGAGGATCAAAGCACACTATTTTCACCTTTTTTTGTTTGCTTTTTCTTTCTCATGGTTCTTCCCTTTTGTTCTGATTTTTCTTTCATAAGATGAAAAATATGGAAATATTTTTAAAATAATTGTACATATATAATCTATATCAGATTGCTTGCTGTCTTGGGAAGGGAGGAGAAATTTGGAACTCAAAATCTTGCAAAAGTGAATGAAAACTATCTTTACATGTAATTGGAAAAATAAAATATATTGATAAAAAAGAAACACTGGTGTGCTTAGAGTTAAGCGATCTGAGTTCAAATGTTACTGACTCAGTGGCCATGAGAGAGTGAGCAAATCTCTTTAAGATTCAGTTTCTGTAAAATTGGACAAATAATACTTATATTACTTATTTTACATTAGTAGCAGTGAACAAAAAGCTTTGCAAAAATTAAGGTACTGGGGCAGCTAGGTGGCGCAGTGGATAGAGTACCACCCCTGAAGTCAGGAGGACCGGAGTTCAAATCTAGCCTCAGACACTTAACACTTTCTAGCTATATGACCTTGGGCAAGTCACTTAACCCCAATTGCCTCAGCAAAAAAAAATTAAGGTACTATATACAAATATTATTATTGATGATGCCTTGAACATTTCAAAGGCTTCCATTTCCCATGAGGTAAGCACGAACGATAAGAAAGAAAAAAAAACATTGATTTTGTTCAAATTTGGGTTCAGAATCTGCCACTGATATTAAGTAATTATATGATTTTCTAAGTAACTCTCTTTCCTTTTCTAAGACAGTTTCCTCACCTGGAAATGAGGGAGTTGGACTAGATGAGACTTGGCGGAATCTTCCAATTTGAAATCTATGTGCCTTTGATTGGTACTGCTTTGTGACTGAGCTCATACAAAATTATGAAATGGTTTTTGAGGCCTTTTCCAACTCCAAATCTATGATCCTTTAATCTTAATTCAGTTGCTTACTTCCTTGGGCAAATTATGTCATGATTCTATGCCTCCATTTTCTCAGCTGGAAAATGAGGGAGTTGAATTACATGACCTCTAAGCTCTCTTCTTGAAGTCCTCCAGGGAGTAGAACATTCTTCGTTTTTCTCACTCATAAAATAAGAGAATACCTCAAATACTGAGCAAGAGGTCCAGCACTATGCCAGACACCGAGGAAACTTGTTCATCCTTCATTTTTGAAAAGGATCAATGACATCAGAGGATGATGTCTTTACTTGCTCATGAATTATATTTAAGTGAAGCAGAATTGCATGGTCATCAACCTCACTATCTCTCCTGTGGGCAATGAAGTCCAGTTTCAAGACAAAGTCAGGACAACTGGTGATAGCCCAAGATGAAATGGATGATCTTTGCATCTATGATAGTTGATCAAGCTCTAAGCACTCTATAGTATCTGCTTCAGTTCTCATCTGTCCATTGTGCTGGAGGAAGTTTTTGCATACTCAGGATAGACATCCCTAATTTGCATACAGATTTGAGGCCCATTAGTTATCTTCAACCTGATTTAGCCCATCTACAGAGATAGTTTTTACTAGTTGGAGCCACAGGTAAGAGTTAGATGAAAGATGGATACCAAAGGTAGATGAGCAGCCCTGAAAGGACTTGGCAAGCTCTCACACTACAGGTGCTGAGGATTCTATATTGCAGAGCAAAGCAGTCCCTGCTTTCAGGGAGATTATCTTTTCTGCTAGGGGTTATAATATGTGGACACAAATCTATTGTCTTTATGTTATATACATATATATATATATAGTTATGAACAAAGAAAGCAGATGGATCATCTTGGAATTAGAAGAAGGCTCTGAAGTCATCTTGAGTCCCCTTGGACTTGATGAGTTTGGTAGGTCATTGAACATGTACTTGGAAATGTTCAGTAGGCAGCTGATGATGTGGGTATCATCTCATCAAATTTTCTCCTTTCATAAATAAAGAAACTATACTAGGGAAGAAAAGTGAACATACCCAAAATCACACAGGCAAGTAAGTGACAGTTAGATTGTGGCTTATAAATCAAGTGGTATGGATTGTACTGCACCACCCTGCCTCCTTCAATATGAAGATAGCCTGTCTTTTTCAATACTTGAATTATTATTTTCTAATTTTGTCTTTGGACAATTAGGTGGCATGGTGGATAGAGCACTAGGCTTGGAGTCAGGAAAACTCATCTTCATGAGTTCAAATCTGGCCTTAGACATTTACTATCTGTGTGACCCTGAGTAAGTCCCTTAAATCCTATTTGCCTCTATTTCCTCCTCTGCAAAAATAAGTGGGAGAAGGAAATGGCAAAATGTTCCAGTATCTTTGCCAAGAAAACCCCAAATCATGTCACAAATAGTCAGACACGACTGAAAAAGAACTTAACTAATTTTGCTTTGTTCTCACACTGTACATTCTGTATACATCTATTGAAAGTTATGGGACTTCCTTCCGGGGGTGGAGCCATGGTGGCGGAGATCAGACAGGATTCTCTGTAACCTCCTCTAACCTCCCCTCAAACCAACAAAATATGAAGCCTCTAGACTGATTCTGAAGCAAAAAAATCCACAATATCTGGAGAACAATGCGATTCTAGAAGAAGATACTCTGGAAGAACCTCAAAACAGGTCTGTTTTAATGGGGCAGGGGGTGGCCTACTGAACCCAGACTGCAGCACAGGGAGACCGGGGCAGGGAGCTGGAGCAGGGAGCTGGAACAGGAGTCAGAACAGAAGTGGGAGCGTTGTGCTTTTCACACACCTGGGAGTCTTCTGCAAGCCTCTTGGAACAATTTGTCCTGATTGTGGGCAGGTGGTTTGGAGGGTCTGCCTTTTGAGGGGGATAGATTGTGAACCACTGAACCCCTGATGAGCATGGACCTAGCTGCCATTACACAGCACCTTAAAGCAATCAATCAAACAACAGGTCTGATAAGCACCAGAAATAATTCAATCAGCGGAGCTGCCCAGCCCCTGACATAATTCAATCAGCAGAACTGCCCAGTTCCTGAAATAACTCAATCAGCAGAACTGCCCCAGGGCAAATTAAAGCAGCTGTCCCACCTTTGCCCTAAACAGACCTCACACCTTTAAAAAAAAATGAATAAAAAACCAAAAAGAGCTCTCACCATAGACAACTTTTATGGAGAGAGGGAAGAACAGACCTCAAATCCTGAGGCCCCTAAAGGTAAAGCAACTCCAGAAAAAGCCCCAAAGAGAGACATAAATTGGTCTCCATGTCACAAGGCTTTCTTTGAAGATTGCATAAAAAATCTTAAAAGAGAGTTAGAAGAAACATGGGGAAACGAAATGAGATCACTGCAAAATAAAATAGAAAAAATGGAAAAAGAATGCAGTGAACAAAAAAATGTAATTGGTCAATTGCAAAAGGAACTAAAAACAGTAACTGAAGAAAATAAGACATTAAAAATTAGAATCGAACAATTGGAAATTAATGACTCATCAAGACTTCAAGAATCAGTTGAACAAAAACAAAAAAAATGAAAAGATAGAGAAAAACATGAAATATCTCCTAGGAAAAACAACTGACCTGGAAAATAGATCTAGGAGAGACAATCTAAGGATTATAGGGTTTCCTGAAAGCCATGATGAAAAAAAGAACCTGGACACTATATTCCAGGAAATCATAAAAGAAAACTGCCCTGATATTTTAGACCCAGAAGGCAAAATACTCCTTGAAACAATCCACCGATCACCTCCTGAAAGAAACCCAAAAATTAAGTCCCCCAGAAATATCGTGGCTAAATTCCAGAACTATCATACCAAGGAAAAGATATTACAAGAAGCCAGAAAGAAACAATTTAAATATCGGGGAGCTACAATTAGGATCACACAGGACCTAGCAGCTTCTACTTTGAGGGATCGAAGGGCCTGGAATCAGATATTCTGAAGGGCAAAGGAACTTGGATTACAGCCAAGAATAAGTTACCCAGCTAGAATGAGCATTATCTTCCAGGGAAGAAGATGGTCTTTCAATGATATAGGAGAATTTCATCTATTTCTACTGAAAAGACCAGAACTGAACAAAAAATTTGATCTACAAACACAGAACAAAAGAGAAACATAAAAAGATAACAAGAAAAAATAACTCTTGAGAACTATATTTATGTTATAGATACTTATAGAATGAGGGTTGATTTTATGAATCGATTATTACATTATGATTATATGATTACTGTGATTTTATGATTATTATCATATGATTACTGTGATTTTATGATTATTATTATATGTTTATTGTGATTTTATTAATCTTATGATATGATAAACTGAAAAAGAAATTAGAGGTAGAAAAGGAATAACACTGGAAGAAGAGGAAAAGGAGGTAAAATAAGAGAAATTACATCACATGTAGAGGCAAAGAAAACCTATAATGATTGAGGGGAGAAAAGGGAGGGGAATGAGAATTGGGTTAATCTCCATCTCATCAGATTTCGCTCAGAGGGAATAATAGACGTACTTATAAGGAAACTGGAGGGAAAGGGGGGAAAAAAGGGGTGGATGGGGCTCTAAAGGGGAAGGATTGTTTGAGGGAAGTGGTTTTCAAAAGCAAAATAGTAGGGAGGAGGGAAAGGGGATAAAAAGAGAAAAGCATAAGCTAGGGTAAATAAGATGACAGGAAATACAGAATTAGTTATTTTAACTGTGAATGTGAATGGAATGAACTCTCCCTTAAAGCAGAAGCAGATAGCAGAGTGGATTAAAAACCAGAATCCAACAATATGTTGTATACAAGAAACACATCTAAAACATAGAGATACATACAGGGTGAAGGTAAAAGGCTGGAGCAGAATCTATTATGCTTCAGGTGAACAGAAAGTTATGCTGACTCATTAACTTAATGTTCTCAGACCTGCTTGGCAGTGTTGGGAAAGGTGTCTCCCATTCTACAGCTTTGTAGTACCTGATAACTGTCACATGATAAGTCATCCTTCCACTAGTCTGTACCTGGAAATTGTCATATACTTGATTCCTTGGAGAAAAACTGAGATGCAATGTTCCCTCCCATTTTGCTGACATCAGTCTGACTTGTCTTTATCTCATTACAAAAGTTATCAATAAAAGCTGTCTCTATCTTGAAGCTGCTGATGATTTCCTAGGATCAGCCTGTCAACATGTTACTACCTTCACATAGATAATAAATTCCTTTTAATTTTCTGAGTTTTGCCTCCTCAATCAAGATGAAAATCTGAACAAAATTTTCCTTTTAACAAATTTCCTTTCAAAAATTATAAATACTTTCATTTTACGTCCATCTACATTGCAAATATAAATATTTTGTATACATCTGTAATGTGAACAACTTATCACATTTACATTTATGTTATTTTCTCCTGTGAATGGAAGCTCCTTGAAAGCAGAAACTATTTCCTTTCTTAATTTGTATCTTCAGCACCTAGGACAGCAACTGGGCCATTATCAATGCTTTTTGATTAAATGATTATTATACTTAGAAATTTTTCCTTCCTCAGTAGAGAAAGGGAGGAAACAGTATTTATCCATTCTGTCTTGTTAAGGGCTTTAGTAGATCTTCTCTGCCTCATAGAAAGGTTACTTCAGTGTCTGATTTTCTTTTCTTTTTTTAAAGGTAAAATGTATTAATTTATTAAATGTATTTATTTATTTAAATTTATTAATTAATTAAATTTATTAATAAATGTGAATAAAAACATTGAGTTTGATGCATACATACATAATTAGATTACTTCAGAGTTGGGTTTTTTCTCTGTATATGTATGTGTATGACAGAGAGAGAAACAAAGAAAAAAGAGAAAGTTCAGATTTGTTTTACATTCCTATGTAATTTTCTTAGGTATGAACATTCTAATTCTTCTTTCCCCTACTAGTGAGTAGGCCCAAACCTCATCTAAAAGCACCTGTGTGGTCTGGTGAGAATTAGTGTCCACCTAGCCCTAATTTTCTTCTTACAACATCTTCCTCTAACCTTCCAATGAATGCCCTGTTCCTTTTTCCTTCCTGGAAAGGCTCTCTGGCCTTAGGCACTTCTAAAGAAGACCTAGATTGACCTCTGCATGTGGATCCACTTTCCCATTTCTCATGAGGATAGGCTGACTCTTTGGAGTGAATAACCAGAAACTTGCTGAGGACAAATGGAACTGACTATTGGCTCAAGCCTTAAAATTTCTGGGCCTTTCTCTATAAGCTCTTAATTAGTTCCTTCCATAATTTCATTTCTGAAGTTTTGTAAAAAGGTTTAAACTGATACAGAAGATATTTCTCATACTCACTACATTTATAAGGCTTTTCTCAAGGTGAATCAGCTGATGTTGCATAAAGCATGAGAAGAAACTGAATTCTATTTAACTATAAGGTTATTCTCCAGTATGACTCCTCTGGTGGTTCATGACACAAAAAGATCTCCCCATATTCATCATGTTTATAAGGTTGAATTGCATGATGTACTTTAAGGACTGAGCTCTGAATGAAGCCTTTCAGTAAACTGACAAAGTAAATATCCAGTATGAATCCTCCAACATATAATAAAGCTTAAATTATGAGCGCTGCTTTCTGACATTCATTATACTTATTCATCCTGAAGAATATGACCCAACTGATGCAGGATAAGTCTCACCTTTCTAGAAAGTACTTCCTCACAAAAATGATATTTATGCAGTTTCTCTTTAGCATAAATCTTTTGATATCAAGTCAAGTTGAATTTTTATAAATTGGTAGAACTTTGCAAAAAAAGGAGGGGATTGAGGAGAGCCTTCAAGCCTGAGTAAACTTTTTCAGGCTCTCTGAAGAAGCAGGAAATGTAAAAGTAAAGACAGGAAACTTTGAGAAGGCTTTTAGGAAAATAGCTAGATTTTTCCTGCCTTAGAATCAGGATTACCTGAATTCAAATCTGACTTCAGACACTTAATGCTCAACTAGTTATGTGGGCAAGTCACTCAATCCTATTGCCTTGTCAAAAAGGGTCCGCAGAATCTTGAGAGAACTAAGAAAAATGGTGGATCTGTTGGAAATTGGGTATAGACTTGTCAGGAGCTGATTGAAGAAGAGAAGATTTAAGGCAAATTGGGTATCTGGAAGACTATCAGAAGACTCAGGGTATGAACAGATTCAGCTCTTTATAAGGAAAAACTCACAAATATTCAGAATTGTTCAAAAATATTCTCATCAATTTTATTTGAGGAAGACCTGTGAATTGATGAAAGAACTCCTGGTATGAAATTTTCCTCTATCAATTCAAATTGACACATTCTGCAACTTATAGTTTTATAAAGTTGCCTGAATCACTGAGGTTTTCTGTCTAGAATCATACATGTATCAGAAGTGAAATTTGAACTTAGGTCTTCCTAGCTTGGAAGCCAGCTCATTGCTACATCATCAGTCTTTCACTAAAACCATAGCAGGGGCAAGAATAGAGATAGGACTTGGACTTGTGAATTTACTGATAGAGGAAAATCCCAAGAGAAGAAAATCCCTCTACCAATACAGAAAGGTATCTTCTCTGTAACTTTGAGTCTTAGATCTGGAAAATCCAGTGACTTACCCAGGGATACTCAGAGACTAGGTGTGTGGCCCTGGACAAGCCACCTAACCTCTGTTTTTCAGTTTCTTCCACTCTAAAACAGGGATAATAATCTTACCACCAGGGGTATTGTGAGGAACAAAGGAGGTAATATTTGTAAAGTGCTTATCCACTGCCTGGCACAGAATAGATGCTTCCTAAATTCTATCTATTATTATTATTCATCTTTTTCATATTATCATAATTAATTTTCTTATGCCATGTTGCTTCTCTGTCTCATTATAAGAGGTCTTCCACTAAAGAACACATAACTATTTAGCAATGATTTTATAGAAGAAATTATCTTGAGATAAGGGTGAGAAGAACAACTAACTAGTATAATGAATAGAATAGCGCCTGAAGACTTGAGTTAAAATCCAGCCTCAGACATTCACTAGTTGTGTGACCCTGGATAAGTCACTTACCCCTGTTTGCTTCATCTCATCTGTGAGATGAGTTGGAGAAGGAAATTGCAAAGCACTTTAGTATCTTTTCCAAGAAAACCCCAAATAGAGTCACAAAAAGTGAGACATGACTGAAAAACAATTTTTACAATGACCTGGAGATCCTACCAGCTGTAGGATTCTATGCTGAAAGTCACCAGTTTGGATAGTTCATTTTACACCAATGAAAAAGGAATTTTGGCCAAGTCTTCTTAGTTTGGATCAAACTCTGTGCAGAATTTCTGATAATGCTGCCTGGTTAGGTAAGGGAAAACTACTTTTTTCCCTTTTCAATTACTGCAATTTCAATTATAGCCTTTAAAAACTATATTTTGAACATAATAAACCTAGTGACCAGTTAATAATGGGGTTGAAATCTTCTATAGAAAAAGAAAATGCAGCCAGCCTCTCAAAAGTTAATGCAACAGCCAACATAGAGCAGAATGGAGAGACATTGGGTGACTGGGGGTGGAAGAGAGAGATATGAAAAAACTAAGAACAGAAGAGCATTAGGGGAGGGACAAGAGAGGGAACGAGCAAGCATGAGGTAAGTTTAGGCAAGAGGACTGGTAATTCTAGCTGGACATAGGGAAGACCTGCATGGGTCCAGCCATTCAGCAAGCATTGATTAAACATTATTTTTTTACAAGAGAACAATAACATAAGTTAAAACAACACTGAAAACAGCCGAATTCAAAATAACTGAAAAATTCAATTTTGGTCACAAGAAAAGTAATATGACAGAGATAGAGTAGCACATGAAAACAAAGAGCATTTGGAATTTAAGTCTGAAAAATATATATTATATATATTATATATTATTATATATAATAATATTATATATATTATATTATTATATATTATACATTATTATATATGTATTATGTATATTATATATAATATTATATATTATATATATTATTATTATATTATATATATTATGAAAAATATATAGTCTCAAATATAGACTCTTATGACCCTGTATGACATTGGACATATCACTTTGCCTCTAGCCCTCCATTTTTCTGGATAATGAAGAAATTGGACTCGGTGTCTAAGTTCACTTCTAGTTTGAAATTAGACAATTAACTAAATGATCATTTGATCACTATATTTATATATAGTATGTCAATTTCTGAAATGTCAATGCTTATACTGAAAATTTAACAATCATCTCTCTAGAATCTGTATGAGCTGTCTCCAGAATAGCTTTGGGTATATCAGAAAATGAAACTGCTACAAAAATAAACAAAGAAATCCAAAAAAAAACTTCTTTGCTTAGTAATTCTATATATTTTTTAAAACGTATGCTATAGAATCACTTCTAGAAGTTGTAGCCATCTAAATGAGGTCATAATGATAGCCAAGAGCTAACGTTTATATGGAATTGTTTGTGTTTGCAAACCATTTTGCATATATTATCTCATTTGATTCTGATCATCCCTCACATTTCCCCTTCTGCCTTGAGAGGCAACGTGTAATAATGACTAGAGTGCTAGATCTGGAGGAAGAAAGATGTAGGTCAAATCTGGTCTCTGATACTACTCATTAAAATGTGAGGTTCTTAGGATAAGGTACTGAGCTTTTGACTTTATAACCTTGCTAAGAGCACAGTGCCTGGAACTGAATGAGTGTTTAATCAATGCTTGCTGAATGGCTAAATGACTGGTTCTATACAAGTTAAAACTTCTCTAAGCCTCAGTATCTCATTTT
>JAJPUD010000777.1:305478-330105 GCA_023553655.1 Myrmecobius fasciatus | reverse complement strand
AGCTCTACAACTCTCATCCTATAGCATCCTTTATTAAGTATCATGAGCCTAGGGTCTGGCACTTCTCTAGTCCATCCAAACTAAGAATTGAGTCCAGCCAGCAATGACATCCTTTATGTCAAAGATTAAGGATTGCTTATGATTTCATCCTTTTCTTCAGTTAATCATAATTATTTAAATGATGGGTGAGTTGTAGAAGTAATAAATTTAATTGATCAGTTTGACTCTGAAGTACTGGAGGAAGAACCCAGTGGAGACAAACAAGAACGTGGGGAAAAGGTAGTCTGAAAGTTGGGGTAGGTCAGACCTAAACATAGAAAACAATGTGAGAATCATCTACAAGAAGATGAGATCTGAAATTATTTCAGTAGATAAAATTGCCGAGGAGAAAGGGTCATGAGAAGACAGAAAGCTCAAGAACCAAACGCAGTTATGAAGAATTTTAAATTGTCAATAAGTGTTCCCACTCATTTTTCAGTAACTCTCAATCAAAATCTATAAATATATATTAGACAAATTTTCCTATCAGTTTGAGTTTTGTGACCATGATAGTAACTGACACCTGACAATCTCATTCAGATTGTACTTTGTTGCTCTTTCTCTATTTGTTGGCTAATAAAATTAAAAATGTTAATTTTAAATTTTATTTAATTAACTTAATTAAGTAAATAATTTAATTAATATTGAGATATAGATAGAAGATACTTCCACTGTTTTCTGTTTAGCATCCATTCAGCTCAATGGTGCATGAGCCCTTTGATTGATTAGACAAGTCAACCTAAGTTGATGTTTTTGTATGCTCCCTTCTTTCATGACCATCCTCTCATTAACTGTCCCCAACTCTTCACATGGTGGAAAGCTGAGCAAGCCCCTTTTCACCACTAGAAGCGGCAGCCTCAGGAAATCCAGCAGCTGTCTGACTTTCACCTGAATCTGTGACTGAGCTGCAAATGGAAACTAGGTTTCCTGGGTTCTGGTTAAGTGCCTGAGCTGCCAGATTTGGATGAGCCCCAGTAGTAGGGTCATTTTCTTTTTTCCTTCCTGAACAGTTCTGATGAGGCACCCTGCACCTTACCACTCTGCAGCAGGCAGGGAGACTAATGAATACTGAAATGAGCCTGGAGTTGACATGCTGGGCAGTGGAAAATAGATGGACTTCAGAGTGGCTGCTTGCCTGGAGGATCTGGCAAACAGCAAACCCTCACTGTAGGGATAAGCAATAGAATCCTGAAGCCCTAAGAGTGCAAGGGACTTGGGGACAGGAGCCTGTTGCTTAAATAAGACCAATCCAAGTTTTCCAGCTCTTCCTTTGTTATTAAAAACCTGATCTTAAGACAAGGGCTAGACTTAAATGATATTTACCAGTGTCTTCAATTCCCAGACCCTGGTGCCATTGAGTAATTAGTTATAGATGTCTTTCAATAGCTCAGAGAAAAATGACTCTTTCCTGAATTTCCCTAGACTTATTTCCCAAAGAATTCCATGAAGTTATTTATCATATTCTTCTTTTTTCTCATAAAAGAACTTTCTCTAAGTGTACCTTTTTTCTTTCATTTTTGGTACTTTTAGACTGAACTGCCTCCTTGCTAAATAATGTGAGTGAGTTAATGTTAGATCACTTTTAACGATCTGATACCAAGCTTTAATTGCTAGAGTTATTTACAAAATACTACCTCTTTTTCATTCAGCTTAATGGTGTTTTGTCTATGGTTTCCATCATAACAGCTCTTCACTTGACTTATTGGAAGACTATATTAAATGTCAAGAGACCTCGCCAGACTCATAAAATGCTGCCTTCCTAAGCGTATTTTAATTTTGGGTGAGGAAATAATAAATACAATAAATATTGAAGGCTTTGACACTAATTGATGGAAAAACACCTGTTTTTCTAGTGGCATCAGATTCCTGTTGGCATAAAAAAATAGACTAGTGACAATTTATTGCCCCATCTGATGACCTTTACATAATTTTATAACTCTTCATGGCTTTGTCACTGGAATATAATCAGCCTTCTCTCTGCCTAGGCCTAGGCTGTGACTTTTGGAATACTGGCTAAAAATATAATAGCTTAATTTTCAGGTAAAATTATAGACATGGTGATGAAAGGAATCTTAGATATAATGCATCAAGAATCAATCAATGATGATTATTGTGTGCTTACTGTGTGCCAGGCAATGAACCAATCAATTAAGTAATAGAAGAGCAGCGCTGGAATAGACCTCAGTGATCATCTAGCTCAATATCTTTATTTTATAGAAAAGGAAACTGAGACCCGGAGAGGTTCAACATTTAAAAGCCTGTAAGGGTCACATTTAAGAGTAGCAACTTCCATTTATAAAACTTTTTTTCAAAGGCAGAGTTAGATTTTAAATTCTAAAACTTTTTTGTTGTTTTGTTTCATTTTTCCTTTTTTTTCTCTAAATCTTCTGGATCCAAATCCATTTGTCCCTACTGCCCATGCTATCTCTTATAATATATATGGATCTTGTCAAAGTTCCAAGATGTTTCTTCAAAAACATCTAAATTTCTTTGGTAAATAATACCACCATTTTTTTACATTTATAAGAATGTAAACAAATAAAAAGAAAAAATCATACAATCACAGAACAAGGAAAACAGAAGAGGTCTTCTTATCTTATGTCAGATGCATGAGGACCATATTTTCCAAAGCTCTGCAATAGTGACAATAACTGACTTCTATGTAACACAAGCATTCGATTAGTGAAATATTTTTAAATGTACCACATACATTAAAGCAGGACATCTTAATTTTTTTCCATTTGTGACCCCTTTTTGCCTGAGAAATTTTACATAACCCTGGGTATATAAATTAGTTACACAAATCAAACATTTACTGATAATAAATCATATTTTTGTGATCATTCAATTATGAGACCCCATATGGGGTCAAGAATGAGAGTTTAAGAACTTGAGCATTAAAGAGAGATAGTAAGCTGTAGCAGAAAGGACAAGGCAAGAGATCTGGATTCTAATCCTCATTCTGCCATTTACTAACTATGTGACCTTGGGTAAATAAGTCTCTTTACTTCTCTAGTTATGTTTAAGGAGATTGAATTAGATGTTTAGATCTCTGAATCAATGAATGAATCCTGATGTAGATCTAGAAATCCTCTCTACCCCCTTCATTATAGAAAGAAGGAGAAAGCTGGAGTTTAGGGAGATAAAGTAGGGAGATTGCCCAAGATCACCCAAGTAGTAGACAATCTCCCAAGACAGGCACTACAAATATGATTGTTCTATTTTATGGATGAGATGAAGTTTTACAGAATAAGGGTCAGAGTTAGTATTTGGACAGAAGTTTTCCTGACTTTTCAGTGTTTTACATAGTTTCTCTAACTGGAAGAAGAATCTACCATCTCTTGCTATGAAATAAAAAGTGCTTTTGAAATCTTGAAGTCTTGTAGACCAGCACCTATGATTTCATAGGTATAGAGAATGCCCAGGGGAGGAAAGAACTAATAATTCAGGTCTTCACCTTTTCTGAAACATATATTCTTAGAAATTGCCTACAATGTGGATCACACAGTTTATGTGTGTCAGAGACAGGATATAGACCAGATCTTCATACACTAGTTCTATTTGTTTCCATGCTGTCTCATTTACTGCATAAAGCTTTTGGGCTTAAGTAGCAGTGATGTACTTATTGGTGGTGATGGTTGTAGTTGTTGACTGGTTTGGGGTTCTTTTGAGAATGGGTTTCCCTATCTCCTCCAGGCCAGAAGTATGGCATCCCATTACAGACTGGCACAGAATCTTTAACCTGCTCTATTTGTGACCTGGGTCAGGTTGCCATTCCTCAGAGGGCCTGGTGACTTCCTGCTCTTGGGGACTCACCATATTTGTGTCACACTTAGACCAGATATTAAATCACCTTTAGCTTTGCTGAAACTCAGAATTCCCAAATTCAAGCAATTTACCAGCCTTCAGTAGTAAGGATTATAAATATGTGACACCATGCCCAGCTTATTATATAATGTTATTATTAACATGAATTATTATCAACCTCATTAACAATTCCTTTGACTCAAAATCCTTAGCAATGTCTTTTTACAAGTTAAATCTCTACCTTACTATTTTCCTTTTTTGTAAATAAAAAATAAATAGTTGTCCAAAGAGACACGATGGGGAACTGATAGGGAATTCTCAAGTTTCTCTTCTTAGGGTAGATGATGCTAATGGATTTCTAATTATCTAATCCACAGAATTTCCGATTCTTTAAGCTATAATTCTCTGTTAGGTTGACCCAAAATTGCTTACATATTACAAGCTAGAAATTCCTACTTCACTTATTCCTAATTATATATCACATATGGTATTTTATTCAGTTTTTAAATAGTGCTTACATATCGGTCTGTTGTTGGTCCCCTCTCAGGTCTTCTTTGATTTGGACATGATTTCTCCCCCTACATTAAATGAGTTTGAGATGTTTTCTTTTTAGCAGAGTCCTTTAAGATTACAGCTGTGAAGATACCATAAGGCACTAAGGTAACTGTTTTGAGGCAGGGAAAGGGGAGTGGAGGAGGGAAGGAATTCATGATTCCCTCTCGAGAGGCCATCTTCCATGTTCTTTCAATGACATGTTGATGGGAACTGTGCTGAAGTCCTTGACACTTATTAAAATGGTACAGCTGAGGTACAGACAACTCAAAGCTTTCTGTAAATCACCATTTTAGGAAAGCTTTGCAAAGTGATGTCTGTACAAGGACGTGCTACCAATTACAAAGAGAAACTCAAGACAGAAAAATACCTCCAGTCGGTTTCTCTAGCCAAAATTAGCATCTCCATGACAGATCAGATGGCCATAGTCAGTCTTCTCCCATCATTTTACCAGTTGGATATTAGACTGCAATGTAACATAAGGCTTTTAAATCAAACAAGAGCACATTTCTTTGATTTACACAGCCCACAGATAAACAAATTATAATTTCATAGAATCTCAGGCTTGAAAGGGACCTCAGAAGCCATCTAGTCCAACATATTTCTGGGCAAGAATTCCCTATACATCCTACCCAACAAAGCGGTCATCCAGTCTTAGTTTAAAGATTTCAATGAGGGAGAAATGCATTTTCTTCTAAGGAAGAACATTGCACATTTGGATAAGAATCCAAAAGTATGCTGGGAAATGTTTTTAAAATATTGCAATTTGCTTGTGGGATGGGAGAGGGAGTGAATGCTTCTCACACTTTGGTGTTTATGTTTAACCTTACTATTAATTAACATTTTCTTAAGTCTGAATAACTTACAAAATAATTAAATCAAGTCTGGATTTATAGCATCCCTTCAAACTGCTATGAATTAGTTCTAGCACATCCTTAGATGCTTTCTGGTAGCAGATTTTTTTGGGGGGAGGAGGATTTTTGGTTACTTTGGTTTTTTATTACATCGAGTTTAAATGTGCTTCCTTGTTACTTCTATTTATTGCTCAAAGTTTTCCCCTCTAGGACTGAGAAGAATAAACCTCATCTATATTTAAAGATAGCTCTCATCACCCATCTACCTCCCTCTAAAGATATACCACCTCCCTCTGGCCAAAGTCTTTTTTTACTTTCACCCTTGATACTCGAATTAATTCTCAGAGGTTCAATTATCACCTTGATCAAACTAAGACTCCTTACTTTATATAACCAACCCTGATCTCTCTCCTGAACTTCAGTCCCATATCTCCAACTATCTGCCAGATATGGATGTCCCACTGGCATCTCAAACTCTCAAAATATCCAAAATAGAGCTCCATATTTCTCCCTTTAAGTCTTTTTTTTTCTTTTGTAAACTCTGTTAAGAGTATGGCCATTCTTCCAAAAACCTGGGTTTGTAACCTTAAGGTCATGAGTGAACCAATCAATGAATTGATAAATAAAAACCCACTTAAGGGCAGACACCGTGCTATGTACCAGGGATATTTAGATTATTTCCAAAATCTAATGAGTTGCTTCTTCCTATCAAAACCCTTCTTGGATATATACCCTTTTCTTTTTAAAGAAGGGTACCATCTTAGTTTTGCCTTTTATGACCTCTCACTTGGACTATGGTGATAGCCTAACTGCTTTCCTTGCCTCCAGTTTGTTCCATTTCTAAAGTATCCTTCACACCACTACTAAAATAATCTTCCTAAGGCACCAACCTGACCATGTTACTCCCCTGCTCAACAACCTTCAATGGTTCTCTCTGCCCTCTAGGATAAAATACAAACTCCTTTCTTTGACATTCAAGGCCCTTCACTTCTCCACTATAACTACACACTTCTCCAGCCTTATTTCCCTAATTGTACATTCCAGATAGACTGTCCTTCTGTTCCCCAAAGCTATTCCACAAAACCAACAGCTTATCCTCTGCCTCTATATATTTTCAGGACTGTCCCCCATTCTCCCTTGCTATCTCTAGCCCACATTATTCTTTTCTTTCAGGAATTAATTTCTCCATGAAACTTCTCTGATAACAAGTTCTCCCTTGATTCTCTTCTTAGCTGATAGACCTCTCCTCAGCATCCTTTGCTAGATCATCATCCAGCTTCCATCTGCTTTGGGGGGGGGGGATGTCCCTGAAGATCCTGTCTTGGATCTTATTCTTCATATCTTTCTGCTCTAAATTCATTGGTGCTCTCTTCTGCTCCCTTGAATTCAGTTATCACTTTTATACAAATGACTATCTAAGGGGCAGCTAGGTGGCACAGTGGATAGAGCACCAGCCCTGAAGTCAGGAGGACCTGAGTTCAAATCTGGACTCAGACACTTAACATTCCCTAGCTGTGTGACCCTGGGCAAGTCACTTAACCTCAATTGCCTCAGCAAAAAGCTAAAAAAAAAAAATGACTATCTAATCTATAATCTATAGAATATCTCTTTACATGTAAACTGCCCAGTCATTAATGATCTCTTCCTCCTCAAAATCACCTTTTATTATAATTTCCTTTTTCTATCTTACAATCCACAAGGGGATTGTGGAAATCCTTGAGGAAAGGGGCTCTTTTATTTTAGTGTTTGATTAAGATAGGCAGTTTTGTTTTCCCCCTCCAATTAATGTAATTAGTTAAGACTCAGAATGTAATCTTGAGGCATTAAGTAGTTTTCTGACAATCCAACAATCATGAATACATCCTTAATCAATTTAGAAGGATTATAGGATCTTGACCATTGGATAAAGACGATAGGGCTCATCCTATGATTAGCTGAGAGACTTACTCACACCCATGGGCAAATGTATAAAAGAAACAAGTCATTCAACACTAGAAAGGCACAGGCTTAGGATGTCTTTGTTGGGGCAGACCCCTTCACTTATGTCGGAGGAGAGCAAATCGTAGATAAGGACTTTCTTCTCTCCTTCCCATCAGTCCTATCTGAACAATCAGAGATAATGCATCCAGCCAGGAAGAGAGAAGCTCACACTATGGATAAGGAACAGAGAAACAGTCACCTTAAAGAAGGAATAGTCTCAAGGATCATGACCCCTCACAACAGAAAAGCATGACAGCTATAGATATAAGAAAGAAAAAAGCCCTGGGAGTCCTGCTAAGTGGCCCACACAATAGGGTCTCTGCTACTAAAAGGAGATGTGTAAGAACTGTACTAGGAGCAAGATCCTTCTATAAAAGGAATTGTGGGTAACCTCTGACATAGATATATACTATACATGTGCTTCAATGCTATTGAACCCACTTTTATCTTGGGTTCTATGTTTATTTATAGGAAAGTACATCATGAGATCTTGTCTTGTACCAAATGTTCTTACTATGGTAGCTCATCTTAACAAATGCCTTTGCTAAAAAAAAAATCTATTTTAGTCTACTGGCTGACTGTTAATTCAAAGCTTTCTGGTGAGTACTCATTAGCTATTATTGTGGTTAGGAGAAACCAGCTGAAAGGTTACTTCTAGAACCAAGGTAATTAATAACTACCCTCTGGGAAAGGGATGCAAGTTAGAGGGATAGATAACCTCGAGGGAATGTTATATTTGAATCCTAACACAGTGTCTGGCACAGATTGAGCAATTAGTAGACCCTCCCTGATTGATTTTATTTGCATTGTGTGCTGGACATCTTCCATGAGAATGCACATAATTAGTATTTGTTGAATTAAGTTGGACTAGCAGTGATAAGATGAAAGGATAAGTTAAACCCAACAGAGTAGGAAAGGGAAAACTATGAGGGACCCAAGGCCAGTTTAACCAGAGCAAAGCATAGGAGAGACAGAAATATGGAAATGATGCAGGAATAATCACTCCATATACAGGCAAGGGGGTAAGGTCAAAGAGATGCTTATGGGCAATGGCAAGAGTTATAATTAGCAAGCTGTCCCAGAAACCTATTAGTCATTAGCAAAGGCTAATGATTGCTAAAAATTGCCAATTAGTAGCTAAAAGTAAAGCACAGCTGCATAAGTTAGACCCATTCTGCTGTGGAACGTTCCCATGCTTGGTATTGTTATGTAAGCTTGAAAGGGAGGGCCCAAGGTCCACTTGGGACCTACTCATTCTTTCTGCCAGAGGCAACAAAAGAAAGGTGAATTAAGGTGCTACATCATTCTTTTCTCTACCGTTTGCATTTCAGGGGCATTTCTATGCTATCCTGGTAATAGCAGCAGCTTCTTGAAGGGAAATAAGTTTCTATCACCCATCTAAGAAAAAGAACAAGCATTTTCACCTCATTGAAGGTAAAGAAACACCTAGGACTGAAGGCAATCCTCCTGGAGGATTCTCCCAGAAAATCCTCAGCAGGGAAGGATAACAGCTAAACTAGGATATTCCTACTAAAGAGCTCAGCCTTTGAAGGAAGCTTATAGGCCCAGTAGAGTTCTCTGAGGAATCTCTATCCTTTGTGCATGGAGAAAGAGATAGAGAAAGGTACCAAAAAAATCTCAATTGACACAAAAATGTAATGCCTTTTTCCAGAACCATACTATTCAACTCAAACTTATATTCTGGGTGCTCCCAGGATGAAGCTACTCTACTTCTAAAACTAGATATAGTTCATGAGCCCCCACTCCAGCATTTACCTTTTAACAGTCAGTCACTTGATACAATTGGCTTAAGAGAAAAGTATTTACTGACATGATTTCATGAAGACTTGATATAAAACATTGCCTTCAGGATCCTGAGAGACATTATTCCATAAGAATATACACCCTGAGAGGGAAGAGTTGGCATTTGTGCCAAGAACATTGAACAGAAAAACACAGACTTCAGGAAAACATGTGGTCAAGGAAACTCATGGCTCCCCTAGTGCAGGAACCTGATGTTTTTCTCTGCTCATGGTGCTCTCATATATCTCTCCCATCCTCAGCCCAAGCACAGTGCCTTCATTAAACAAATTATTCATTTGAGTTTTCTGGACTAGATCTTTTCCCAAGTTCAACTCCCAAATGTCAGTATTAATTCTCAAGTTTCAAATAACTATAGCCTGTTCTCTGCTGGGTACACTTCTGGTAGAGTTAGTTATTCCACTGAAATATAAGGGAAAGGAGAGGAAGAAAGAGAAATCCCTCCTCCCAACAATAGAGAAGGAAAAATTTCTTCTTGACTGATATTCCCCAAAACTATCTCCTATTGATTTACTCCCTAAAAAAGTAGGATATGCCTTTTTTACTTATTTCCACTTAATAGCATTTATTTTTCCAATTACATGTTAAGATAGTTTTCAACATCCATTTTTATAAGATTTTGAGTTCCAAAATTTTCTTCCTCTTCCATCCCTTCTCCTTCCCCAAGAGAGCAAGAAATCTGATATAGGTTATACATGAGCAATCATGACTGTCATTTTAAAAACTACCAGTTTTTATAGCTGATACTTTGGCCAGCTAATGGTCAGACACATTTTAGTCTCACTATATTGGAGATTTTTTTTCAATTGTCCTTAAGCAGGGGATCTTAACACAAGATTATAAAGTAGTTTGGTTTATTACTTTGATAACTCTAATATAAAAGTTTCCTTTATAATTCTATGTACTTCATTTTATGCATTTAAAAAATATTATTCTGAAAAGGGATCCAAAAGTCTAATCAGATTAGAGTTAAGAACTATTATTTTAACAAAATAACAAAAGTGCAAACAATTTTTATGCTTTCCTTAAGATTTAAGTTGATCATTGTTTCTTGCACCTTCCTCTTATTGTCTATAATTTCAAGTAGGCTAAGAGAAAATCAGTTGATCAGGGCTACCTTTATCAACTTCCCCCACATTACAATGAAAAAAGAGTAAAAATAAAGGGGGGGGTCATATGTCAAACTATATTGTCCCTCTTTCTCTCTCTCTCCTCTCTCCTCTTTGTGAATCATTCTGTCTCTTTTTCTGCCTCTATCAATGGCTCTCCATTCTCTTCCTCTCCCTCTCCCTCTCCCTCTCCCTCCCTCCCTCTCTCTCTCTCTCTTTCTCTCTCTCTCTTTCACTCTCTTTCTTTCACACTCTCTCTTTCTCTCTCTCTTAGTCTCTTTCTTTCTCTCTTTCTCTCTTTCTCTGTCTCTCTCTGTGTCTCTCTTTCTTTCTGTCTGTCTCTCTGTCTGTCTCTCTCTCTGTGTCTCTTTCTTTCACATACTGTCTCTTACTCTTTCTTTCTCTCTTTCTCTCTCTTTCTCTCTCTGTCTGTCTCTCTCTGTGTCTCTGTCTTTCTCTCTCTCTGTCTGTCTCTCTCTCTCTTCCTATTTCTCTCTCTCCCTTCTTCCCTCCCTCCTCTCTCAGTCTCTGTGTGCATATGTGTCTTTCTCTAGCTGTCTGTCTGTCTCTATCTCTTTTTCTCTTTCCCAGATGTTCCATGACCTGATATAGAGGTATGAGTCCAGGAGAAGTATTGATTTTGTGGCTTTATTCTAACCTCTCTGCAGAACTGCTGGTGTGTCTGTATCTTTATGAATATTATTAAGAAATATATTCTCAATTTATAGCAGTCATTTTTGATAGATTTGCATATTAGTGCTGAACTTGAAACTTCCCAATAATTCCATATGCTTGCAAATTCTCATTAAATACCTCTCTCCCATTCTCTTGAGCAAAGGTTTCTCCATTTATTGAGTAGGGTTCTTTGTCCCATAGGTCACTGGTAAAGGATACCAAGGGTTGCTGACTAGGAAGAAGAGACAACTGGGCTCTCAAATCCCTTCCCAGAGCAGTGTTCCAAATTGCCTTTGCCAGAAGCTATTGCTCCCATTTCTCAACTCTCAAAGGCCCTCCTTACCTCTCTTGGTGCACTTTGACATCCTACTTCTATTATTCCTTTTCACATACATGTCAAAGAAGGCATCAGGAAAGATTCACATAAAGGAATGGACGAGTCAGGAGGACCTGAGACACTTAACACTTCCTACCTGTGTGACCCTGGGCAAGTCACTTAACCCCAACTGCCTCAGGAAAAACACACACACATGAAACAATCCCTGTTTTTAAAAAGCTTGCATTCTTCTAAGGTAAAACATGTAAATAAAGAAACATTCAAAATCTGTAGTTTTATATATATATACACATAAACAGAAGCAACCAAAGTCTCAAGGAAAGTATAAAAAATGTTTTTTTTAATTTTGTTATTTTTGTTAAATACATATACATAGATAGATATTAATATAAAATTTAACTTGGAAAAGCTGTTAGCAAATGAATGCAAGTTGTGGGTTTGAGAACTGGGAACTAAGTAATAACAAGAGCTCACATTTTTCTAAGACTTACTTTAGGGTTTACAAAGCACTTTTGGAAAAAGTTGTCATGAATGTACCAATTCTGCACCAGTTCCCAATGCCTAACACATAATAGGCATTTAATAAATTCTTTTTGAATGAATTCATATATAATCTTCTACAGAGAAGCATTTTAAATGCACAAAAAAGAACTGAAGGAAGTTCAGAAGCAAATAGCACTGCTTTGAAAATAATAAGAATTTAACATATATTTTAAAAAAACAAGCTGAATATTTTCATATAATACTCTTTCTGTTCAACTTTATATGAAATTTTTTTGTTTTCATTAATTCAGAAAAAAATAAATAAAAGAAAATACTTTTTCCATTAACATGGGTCCCAACGCCGCTGTAACATAGTAGAAGGTCTTACAGACTTGTGGTAGCAAATAATAATAATAATAAAGTTGTGCTGCAGCCAACCTGCTGGTAATTAATTTTGGTTCTTGGATAACAGCAGGCCTACAGCCCATCAGTAGACCCATATTCAAAGTCCTTCTGTTTGATAATAATCTAGCCTTAATGGGTATAGAGTTGTTTGTTTGTTTTTAATGGAAACATGTTCAAATGAAAAAATAAATCATCATTGAACATTAGTTGCCCCAATCTTTCTTGTTTGAAAGAAATTTTTATCTGAAATTTAATCTGTTCCTCCTCTCCCTGAAAAATTGCCCAGATAAATGTTATATCCAGTAGTTTCAATCATGTCCAACTCTTTGACCCCATTTGGAGATTTCTTGGCAAAGATAATTGCCTTCTCCAGCTCATTTTACAGATGAGAAAACTGAGGTAAACAAGGTGAAGTGACTGGCCAAGGGAACCACAACTAGTAAATGTCTGAGGCCAGATATGAACTCAGGAAGAAGAATCTTCCTGACTTCAGGCTTAGTACTCTATCCACTGAGTCATTTAACTGCCCAGATAAATAATATACACCATTAGGAATATCTCTGCAGAGAAACTGAACTCTACATAAAAACCTGAGCAGGTCGACAACAGCAATAAACATCCTATATATTCCAAAATATTCATAGCTACTCTTTTGTTGTTGTGGAGAGCTAGGAACAAAGATGGTACCCATCATTTAGGGAATGACAGAATGAATTGTGAACATGGAGCCAGAATATTACACTGATATCCATCGCAATGTCAGGAGAAACTGAGGAAGGTCCCCATAACATTCAGGGTAGGATGTTAGTGAAAAAGTTGATTTAGCTGGGCAGACATGGATGGGTTGCAATATGTTTCACTGGAGCAAATATCTAAAATAATGAAACTGGAAGTCCATTTGAGCATATGAATATGTGAATACAATGTAATATTATCATGCCATAAGAAATGATGACTATAGGAATTTTTTAAAATAGGAATATATGCATTAAATGCAAATTGAAGTCAGCACAAACAAGAAAACATGTAAAGTCATGACTTTACAGGAAGAAACTAACAAAAAGAACAATATAGTTAAGTCAAAGGCTGCATAAATATAATTATCAGTCTTGGCCCTGGAAAAAAGATAAAGGAATATTACTACCTCCTTTTGCTGGTGTCTGAAGGAAGGGGGAAAAGGTATGGAATGTTTTATATAATGTCAAACTGGACACTGTTAAAGTGATTTTCTTGTTTTTCTTATTTCAAAAAGGAAGGTTCTTGGGGAGGTTTAAATGCAGAAATGAGTCAATCAGAAAGTATCTGTTATGGGGTTAGCATCTGTAATGGGGAAAGCAACACATATTCTATGACTTTTTAAAAAAGTAAAAGAATTCTATTGATTTATTTCATAGAAATTTAGCCATTTAAACTATGCCCAAAAGGCTATCAAACTGTGCGTGCCCTTTGATGCAGCAATGTCTGTACTGGGCCTATATCCCAAAGAGATCTTAAAGGAGGGAAAAGGACCCACATGTGCAAAAATGTTTGTGGCAGCCCTTTTTGTAATGGCAAGAAATTGGAAACTCAGTGGATGCCTGAGAGAATTGGAGAATGGCTGAATAAACTATGGCACATAAATGTTATGGAATATTACTGTTCTGTAAGAAATGATCAGCAGGATAATTTCAGAGAGGCCTGGAAAGATTTCTGTGAACTGATGCTAAGTGAAATGAGCAGAATTGGGAGATCACTGTGCACAGCAACAACAAAATTATGTGATGATCTACTCTGATGGATTTGACTCTTTCCCAAAAGGAGGTGATTCAGGCCAATTCCAATAGACTTGTGATGGAGAGAGCCATCTGTATCCAGAGAGAGCACTGTGGGGACTGGATCACAACATAGTATTTTCACCTATTTTGTTGTTATCTTGCTTTTTTCTTTCTCATTTTTTTGCTTTTTGATCTGATTTTTCTTGTGCAGCATGATAATTATGAAAATATGTACAGAAGAACTGTTCATGTTTAATATATATTGGATTACTTGCTGTCTGGGAGAAAAATTTGGAGCACAAGGTGTTGCAAAGGTAAATGTTGAAAGCTATCTTTCCCTACATTTTGAAAATAAAAAACTATTATTTAAAAAAGAAAAAAGGAATTTAATTATTCAAAACTGGTACAAAGAACTTTTGGTTTGGAGACTGAAGAAATGGGTATAGATGCAAGGAAAGGATTATGGCAGGTATCCAGCAGTACATAACATTTCTGTGGATACACACAAAGTTGAGTTGGATTTGAAGTGTTAACAGAGTCTTGTTGTTGTTTAGTCATTTAGTTGTGTGTGACTCTTCACAACCCCCTTGGATCATATTGTCCAATAAAGTTTCCTTGGCAAAGACATGGAGAGCTTTGTCATTTCCTTTTCTAGTGGAATCAGGCAAACAGAGGTTAAGTCACTTGCCTAAGGTCACAAAGCTGGTAATGGTTGAACAGAGGTATTCCTGACTCCAAGCACAGTGCTTTATCCACTAAAACAGCCAGATGCCTCCTAAGCAAACCAGTTAAATTACTTACCCAGGTCACACAGCTACTAAGTGTCTGAGGCTGGATTTGAATTCAATTCCTCCTGATTTCAGGACCAGTGCTCTGTCCATTGAATTATCTAGCTACCCACACTGCCCTGAGCTTCCTTCTTTCTTTTTTTTTTATTTTTTTTATATTTTTTTTATTTTTTATTTTTTTTTATTTTAAGCTTTTTATTTGTATAACATATGTATGAGTAGTTCCCCAACAATGATCTTTACAAAGCTTTCCATTACAAATTTTACCCCCAGTCCCCTCCCCTCCCCTAGATGGCAGAAAGTCCACTACATGTTAATAATGTTGAAATGCTTGAGAAGTTATGCAAGAAAAATCCTATCTACAAGAAAAAAAAAGAATCAGAGAAAGGCAACACAATGCAAGCAAATGTCAATAGAGATCATGAAAATGTTACGTTGTGGTCCATATTTCATGTCCCTCTTTCTTGGTGTATATGGTTTTCTTCAGTGAACAACTGGAACTGGTTTGAGATAATTCTTTATTGCAGAGAGCCATGTCCATCAGAATTGATCATCATGTAATACTGTTGTTGCTGTGCATGATGATCTCCTGGTTCTGCTCGTTTCACTCAGCATCAGTTCATGCAAGTCTCTCCAGGCCTCTCTGAAATCGTCCTGCTGGTCGTTTCTTACAGAACAATAATATTCCATAACTTTCATATACCATAATTTCCTTCTTCTAATCCATAGATAGACTAGTGAAAGAAACCATACTAAATGTTTACATCATAAAATATTCACATCATTTTGCATCCCTAAAGAACCATGACTGCTGGCATAAGAATGTGGCAGGAGCTAACATCAGTGTCCATCATCTCTAAAATAGAACTAAATACCAGCTTGTTCCATAAGGAAGATTGTAATATGAATGGATGTGAATTAAAATTTAAAATTGTCAAAATGTTCCCATTATAAAGATCTACATAAGTAACAAAAATATCCACATAGTCACAGTGTTTCAGAGTAAGAAGGGACCTCAAAAATCAGCTGGTCCATAATGAATCTGGATAAGCATCCATCTACATCTCCAAATGGTCCACACTGACCCTGGATGAACATCTTCATCTATAACTGGGGATTTAAAGACCTCCAGAAAGTGGCAGCTAGATGGTACAAAGATAGAACACCAGCCCTGAAATCAGGAGGATCTAAATTCAAATCCAGCCTCAAATATTTAATACTTCCTACTGTGTGACCCTCAGCAAGTCACTTAGCCCCAATTTCCTTGTGAAAAAAGACCCCCAGAAAGAGGAAACCCACTACCTTTTGAGGCATCATATCCCTCTTTTGGACAGAGCCCATTATTAGTATGTTTTACCCTTCGAGAGCCTAAATTTTTCTCTTTTCAGTCCCCACCTACAGCTTCTGCCCTCTAAAACCTTTGATTTCCTCTGTATCATCTGGTTCTATCCTCTGAAACCAAATAAGAACATGAGAACTCTTTAGCCCTAGAAATTTCTCAGTACATTGCCTGTTCAATTCTTTCCCCCTCAGCTCATTCTTCATCTAGAAAGAAATCATTCTTCTTCCCCTCTACCATCTGTATTTTCAGTCACTCAAGAATATTAATGGTTCACTTTCTGTTTGCAGAGTCATGGCACAAGGTTGTAAAGACATTGTTTATTAGGAGTGCAACAATTTCCCTTTTCCTAGTCTATTTCCTTATTCAGCTCAAACATCTCTCTTTCAGAGAATTTCATAATAAAGCACCAGTCTCTTCCTCTCTTCCCTTCCTACTTTCCTGGTCATCTGGGTCTTTGATTTTTCTTTCTTGACTCATCTTCATCCCCTTCACCCAAATTTACCTCTAACTCAGTATTCTGGAGTTTCTTATAATTGGAGGAGGACTGACTATTTGGAACGACAAAGGTTCTTAATAAATATTTGTTGATTGGTTTATTGATCTAATATAACCTTCTCATTTTATAGATGAGAAAATAGAGACTCAAAGAGTTTAATTGATTTAAGATTCATGTAATTTGAATTAGAAGAGACCCATGAAGACCATCAAGTCCATCTAATATCCTTATTTTATAAATAAATAAAATGAGGTCCACAGTTGTTGAGTGATTCTCTCAAAGGCTCATGTGCAGTAAGCAAATAGCAGTATCAGGATTTGAATTCAGATTCTGTGGCAAGTGAAATTTGAAATAATTAAAGAAACAAAGTTTCAAGCTTCTAAGCATATTGATTTGTTAAGCAATGAGTGCCATTTGTATAAGAAATCAGGACCAGCCCCCCTAGCTTGACACTGAACCTTGATTATAGGAGGGGAATTTTTAAGATTTTTGAGAATTAAAAGAAATTAGCAGGATATAAACTAAGATACAAGATTAGTCATCTATTTTCTAATTAGAGAAAAGATCAGGGATTTTCCAAATTGGAAGGGGAGAGAAAATAGATACAATTCCCTGAAATCAGAAAGACTCCCCTTTCAAATATCTTCTTCAATCAGTGAAACCAGGAAAGGATAACTGATTAACTAATATGGGAACAGTCTTCAGATAAGTCATATAGATTCTTTCAGATGTTCTATGATGAGAAAATCGCTTAAAACAACTTTCAGATCTGACTGGCTTTCTGGTCAACAAAGCCTAGGTCCTTAATTAAGGACAGGAGGGAGAGGCAGTCCGGCTCCCCAGCCATGTAGAGCTGTTGTTATCCTTGTCCTTGTCATCTTGATCATTGTTGTCATCGTTGCCACTGATGTTTGAAAATTCTCCAAGCGGAGACCTTTCTCATTCCCTTTGCCCCTCCAATTTCTATTCCCCAGAAACGGTGGGCAAAAAGAGCAATCTGTTCAACAAATAGTGATAGAAACCAATACCTTCTCTGCAAGCAAAAACTGACACCTCCCACTTTTTAAGCTTTCAAAAAAATAAACAAAAATAATCAGGGAATCCATGAATCCCATTATCATGCAACAAGAACATCTAATTGTCAAGAATTAATAATGAGAAATAAGTATAGATAATGGTTCAGCTGACACTGTCATATTTTAGTACAATATGTTCTGAAATATTTGCTCTTTGGGGCTAGGAATATGCTATTTTTGTCACTAATAGGTTTATTGAGCCTTAGTGAAAATTAGAAGTTCTCAAAAAGAAAGTTGTAAGTTCTAAGATTTCCTGAGAAAGGCTAAGGGTCAATGTGCTTGTAGTTTCTGGGCTTCATTAAAATTCCGCTTTGGTGCTGTATAATGTGAGTAATATTAATTTTCTAAACATTGATGTACAGCAGCTGCTAACTAATTTCCATAATGGGGCATCTATTCTAAGGGCATTAAACATGGAGAGAGAGGAAAAAAGAAGAGTGGATCCGAATGGGAAAAGTATAGCTGATGGCTGGCTGGCCGCCAAAATAAAAGATGCTTGGGGATATAACATTCCTGGAATCACTGAAGGTACATTTTTGATCTAATATTCACATTCTGGGCCACGTGTCGACAGTTTGACAGTAGGAAGGGGAAATATTGACACCGTGGCACACATGGGAATTTAATTTTAGAGGTCTTTATGTAAAGGGCTACACTGCCAAAGAATAATGCGGGTAGAATTTAGAGTTGTTCAAGGGAAATAATCAAAAGGAAGAGAGACAGGGGTGGCTTCCCAAAGGGCATGAAAGGACAGGTCTTAATAGCATTCTCCTCTCTAAAGTCAAGAATAACCAGATGCTTTGCCCCAGGGAAAGTACACCTTGGCTCATGATTCCTAGCTTCTGATACTCAGCTTTTTCTCATGTCAGTTGCCAGGATTTCTCAGTAAATTGTTGATATTTCTCTTCAATTCATCAGTCAATCCTGTCTGCGAGTATCTGTTGTGTGGCTGATAAAGGAAGGGCAGAAGGGAGAAGAAACATGAAAAATCCTACCTCCATGGAGCATGGAACAACAAATATTTATTAAGCAATTAGTTTCTACCAGGAACTATACAAAATATTGGAGCTCCAAAGGTTTAAAAAAAAAACTGGTCTCAAGGAGCTTACCTTCTAATGGAAGAGACAACATTTACATAAACAGGTACATCCATAATACATGCAGAGTATATACAAGATGTCCCAGGTGGAGCCTGACTCAGGTTGGTCCCTTGATAATTTCTCTCTGACACTGAAACAAAATGAGCCAATTATAGGTCTCAATAGTTAACAAATGGAGGCTTACTTAGCTGCAGGTGGTGAAGGCAATCCCCAAAAGGATATTCAATGAGGATACCCCATTGATTCAGCTGAGCACAGCTTCCTAACTGGTTATCTTTGTATGTCCATGATCCAGAGCTTCAGAGAGGGAGTTGGAAAACCTTGCTTCCTGCTATAATCCAGGCATTTTAGGGATCGGTATCAATAGTTTGTCAGTCCTCTGAGTCAATTGAGTCTCAAAGAGTTTCCATACCTCTTAAGGAATAGAGTTAACCTAATTTACGTGGGGTAAGGACTAGGGAAGCTAGGTCACGCTACATGACTGAGCCCTAAGAAATGTTGCCCTTCTCCCTCAAGGCAGATGGAGGAACCAAGAAAGACTTCCTACAAAAGTTGACACAAGTTGAGTTTTGAAGAAAACCATGTATTCTACAAAGTGGAAGTAGAAAGGGAGAATATTCCAGGTATGGGGGAAAGTCTCCCAAAAATGAACAAACAAAAGTTATCCAGTTGTGTGGAATATAAGAATGTGTCAGGAAACAAAGATTAATCCACCCAGGTAATGTAGTGTTTTATAGGTGGGGCTGGTGTTGGATGGGACTTTAAAGCTACCTAGTTCAGCTATTTCATTTTAGAGATGAAAAAACTGAGACCCAGAGAGATGAAAAGGTTTGTCTGAGGTAGTCAATGAAAAATTATATCAGAACTCATCTTTTGACAATAAAGTCAATGTTTTCTCTTGATGTGGTATGGCTACCAGTACAGCAGGTGAGTCATCCATCAGTTATCCATAGTTCTTACTGCATGACCAACCCACTCTTTGGTTCAGTTGTCCGTGTCACTAATTATATATTTTTTGCTTTTTTCTTTTGCTGAAGCAATTGAGGTTAATTGACTTACCCAGGGTCACACAGCTAGGGAATGTTAAGTGTCTGAGACCAGATTTGAACTCGGGTCTTCCTGACTTCAGGGCTGGTGCTCTATCCACTGCACCACCTAGGTGCCCCTAATTAATTATATTTTAATACCACTTCTTCTATGCAGTTAATAAGGTGCATTGTATTCACATCCATCAATTTCTCTATTGCTATCTGGGTGACTTGAGAGTTTTATTCTTCAGAGAATGTAATATTCTTTGCTTCACATAGCAGTCATATAGCATTTCCAGAAGAATAATGATCTTAATAAGATGGCCCTTTGTTCCAGAAAGAAGAGTTTAGATTATTAGAATTTTGCCATTTTCCAAAGACAACCCAGCTTTCTCCTGCTAGTTAATTCTAAGACCAAACCTTTGTCCATTTGTCCATATGACTGATAAGCCAATTCTACAGCTTGTCCAATCAATTATAAATCAGAATCTGGGTAGTAGGCATTCCTCATCCACTTCATTTTCTTGTGTGAGTAGTTACAACTACTTTTTTTTTACTTTTACAAAAAACAAATTGTTGTGGTGTGGATAGCATTTAAAAGACTGTAAATATTCCTGGGCTTCACACAATCAACAAAAAGTCAACAAGAGCATCTTGAAGACTATCTTCAAGGTATCCATCCTAGACTTTTGATCATCCCCTCCTTCTAGACGAAGGGTTTCTCTTCTTCTCTGGGTCTTGTTGACACTGCTGTGTTATGGTTATCTTCCAATCCATTGGAATTATCCTTGGTATCTTTTAGAGAATTATTATCCATGTCTTGCCCTCTATTTATGGGTATGCCTCAGATAGTAGAAGTAGTAGTAATAGTAATAGTAGTAGTAGAGTAATAGTAATAGTAGTAGTAGTAATAGTAATAGTAGTAGTTATAATAATAGTAGTAGTAGTAGTAGTAGTAGTAGTAGTAGTAGTAGTAGTAGTAGTAGTTGATGTTGTTGTTGACCCCAAAAGCTGAAGTCTTTAGGTTTGTCAAACACTAGATTGCTATAATCATTGACTATTTTGTCCTGTGAACCTAACCTATTCCACTGATCAACTACTCTGTTTCTTAGCTAGTACCAAATAGTTTTGATGACCGCTGCTTTATAATATAGCTTTATGACTGGCACAGCTAGGCCACCTTCATTGGCATTTTTTTCATTAATTGCCTTGAAATTCTTGACCTTTTGTTCTTCCAGATGAGCTTTGTTATTATTTTTTCTAGATCTGTAAAATAATTTCTTGGGAGTATGACGGTATGGCACTGAATAAGCAGATTAATTTAGGTAGTATTGTCATTTTTATTATATTCACTCAGCCTACCCATGAGCACTTGATATTTTTCCAACGTATTAGATCTGACTTTATTCATGGGAAAAGAATTGTAATAGTAGTTCTTTTTATCTTTTTCTCTGTGTCTCTATTTCTCTCTGTCTCTCTCTGTCTTTGTCTCTGTCTCTGTCTCTCTTTCAATGATCACATCAACTTCCATGTCCTCATCTCTCTCATGAGCTGTAGCCAGCCCCCCCATCTCCAGTTGACTGCAGGACATCCCCATCTGGATATTCCATAGGCATCTAAAACTTAATATACATATCATAAGCACTGAGATATGAAATGACTAAGTAGAAACAAAATTAATGGCCATGAGAGAATTCTATAGTTCATAATCACTTAAGTAAAAAGAAAGAGGCATCAAAAGCATGAGTCACAGGAAAATGAATTGGATCAATCATGAAACAAGAAAGAATTAACAGATGGAAAGTTTCAAAGTCTTTGAAGACTGAAGAAAAGAGCTCCAGTGCATTGAGTATATAATCAGTGCAAGAATAATAGACTTAGAGCCAGAAGGGGCTTCTGGTGTCACTGTGTTCAACCACATTTTCATTTTACAGATGAAGAAAATGAGAATTAAATGGGGGGTGTAAAACAACACATTTATGATTGCACAAAATTTGAAAAAGATTTCAAATCCAGCTTCTCTGATTCCAAATCCTACACTCTTTCCACTGCACCAAACTTCATGAAAAATCATGGATGGATTTCAATCTATATCAGTGAAGGGACTACTCACAATGATGAGTTCACAGATTTACATAATGTTGAAGTAAATATTCCTACTATTAATTGCAGTAATATTAACTAGAACAGCACATTAAGAAGCTCTAATTTTGTCAATACAAATAACTCCTCTATGAATACAAGTTCTAATCCCTCTTAAACATAGTAGAGGAATTGTCACCTCCTTAATCCTGAACTCTATGATTCTCTTAATGCAGTTTAAGATTGCATTACCTTTTAGTCTATCATAGAAAAACTCATATTGAACTTGCAGTCCACTAGAATTCCCAGATCTTCTTCATATCAATTCTTATCTTCCTACATCTCCCCCATGTTCACCCAGCTCAGCCTTCTCATCTTCTGGAAGAGAGTGTGCACAAATGCAGAGATTTAGCCACTGACTTATCATGTCTGATATGAAGATATTATAAGGTATCTTATTTCTTTGAGCAATAATCACAATCATAAATGGGCTCAGGACACTGTTTTCTTGTAGCTTTTCTAGATGCAAAGGATGATGGCCTCCAATGGGAAGGGTTAGACATCTTTTCTAATACCCTTTGGCTCATTAAACACACACACACATACACCCTAACCCTGCTACCTTAGGGAAAACTACTTAAAGCTAAGATTGAAGAGCTCTGACGAGAACTGCATATTAGGAAGATTAATATGGCAGCATAGTTTGGAACTAATGGAAGATAAAGAAACTCTAGTCAAGAGCTATTTCTGTAGTCTAAACCAGAGATAAGGAGTGCCAAAACTACAACAGAACATAGCATCAAAGAATAGCATCTCAGAGGACATTTATCTTAATGATAAGGATACTGAAATCTAAATGAGTCAAGTGACTTGCCCAGGATCACACAGTTAGATTTGAATTCAGGTCTTCCTGACTTCATTCAGCACTTTATCTACTATCTATTACTCTATCCATCACCTTTGGTAGTGCCCTAATTAATTCAAAGATTGAGAAATACTATGGTATAATCAGAGAATCTGGATTCAACATTTACATCTGTCACTATGCCCCTTAGCAAATTATGCATCAAAATTTCTGAGCCGATTCAATGGAAATATATTTTTAAAAGGGAATGTACATGTATAACCAAATGTTATTTTTACATGTAATTGAGGAAAATTTAAAAAAATTTAAATCTCTGAGCCATAGTTCCTTCAATTGTCAAATGAAAGAAAAGGCTGAGTTGTATTCTACAATCCCTTTCAGCTCCAGGTTGATAATTCTATGTTAGAACCAAAATTCCACTATAAAACAAAATTTTAACAGCAACATTCTCTGTGGCAGCAAAGAACTAGAAACAATGTGAATGTCCTTGATTGAAGAATTGGCCCCAAATAGTACAATATATGAAGCTAACACATTTTACTACACAATAACATATAAAAAAAACATGAAAAATCCAGAGAAAATTCATTATATTTATAAAATGATACAGAGCAAAATGAGAGTTGAGGCAACCATACACAGAATGATTATACCAAGAATTTAAATATCACTAAAAGAAGGCAAATGCTGAGTTATTTTTTTGGAAGCAATAAGGGTTAAGTGACTTCCACAGGGTCACACAGTTGTGTTTGAAGATACATTTGAATTCAGATTCTCCAGTCTCCAGGCTTAGTATACTATCCATTACATTACTGATGTGACTTGTCTAGAGTAGAAGTGAAATGACTACAAGAGACATCAATAAAATATACTTTTTTATTTTATTTTATTTTATAGGGTTTAAAAGTAAACTGGAGTGATGGCAGTTGAAAATTAATAAAAAATAAAGTACTATTAAGGGGGGGGAGAAAATGAATGAGAGAAGTATAGAAGGATGAGGTATAGGTAAACAACAGACGGGACATGAATGAAGAGTGAGAAAGGAGTCAAGATAGTTTCAAACCCATGAGCATGGGTGACATTAAAAACTAAGAAGATAATTTAATTTGTAAATAGAAGAGACTTTAAAGAACACTTAATGAAAAGTTTCATTTGACAAAAAGAGAAACTGATACCTAAGTGAGGATTACCCATGAAGCAGAGTCAAGATTTGAACCTCCAAATTTCAAATCCTGGGATCTTTTCTTTTCACCCAAGCCACTAAGAGAGATAAAGTTGTTTTGAGTGGAGTGATTCTTCCATATTTTGACTTTTTATCCCCAGGACTTAGCTCAGTGTCTGGCACTTAATAACTGTTTGTTGATGGATTGGTCGGGGAGTTCAGCCAAGAGAAGGGTTAGAAAGAACAAAGGAGTTTAACCTTCAAGTGTGTTATTATGGTTCCTGACGAGACATCCCAATGTAACTTTCCAGCACACTGGTAGAATTTTAGGGCTGGTTTTCAGAGTAGGAGGCTACTATGAACATAACAATTCAGGAATTCTCTTCAAAGTGGAAATAAGTGATGCCATTTTCTCAACCTTCACCATTGATTCTCACTTCTTTGTTGCTTTAGGATCTTTCCTTCCTTCTCATATTGACTCGAGTTCACAGTCTATCCCCAGAGTGACTAGATTTCTCAAAATGTCATGCTCATCTGAGATGAAAAGTCCCAAATGCAAAAGTGCCATGTGGCAGTGAGAATATCTCATGTGAAAAAGTTGAGAAAGTTCAAGTGATGGCTCCCATGTTAGTGGTAATTAGCTGCTTACGTTAGATAGAAGAGAGAAAGAGAGGGGAAGGGAAGATATAAAGAGATACGTAGGTAGACAGACAAATGATAGCTAGCTTATAAAAAGAGATAGGTAGGTAGACAGACAGACAGATGGATAGACAGCCAAACTGATTGATTGATTGATGATAGAGATAGGTAAGTAGATAGATAGATAGATAGATAGATAGATAGATAGATAGATAGATAGATAGATAGATAGA
>JAJPUD010000777.1:261427-305468 GCA_023553655.1 Myrmecobius fasciatus | reverse complement strand
AGATAGATAGATAGATAGATAGATAGATAGATAGATAGATAGATAGAGATAGGTAAGTAGGTAGACGGACAGACAGACAGATGGGGAGACAGAGAGATAGAGAGACAGATACAGAGTATTTTTAAAGCACTTTCTATATGCCAGGCACTATGTTAAATCCCAAGAATTCAAAAACAAACAGAAAGAAAAACGGCCATCATCTTCAAGGAGATTGCATTGTAACAAGGAAAAATAACACATAAAGAGAAATCAGAAGATTAGGGGAAAGTAGCTGCTGGTGAGGAGAGGATACTGAATCAGAAATGAAATAAGTTATATCTGAGGGGTCCCTTTTGATCTGGTGGTTCAGTTTAAGAACTAATCAATTGAGAGAGAGTCTCCGTGGAGGAATTCCAAGAGGGCAAAGCTGCCTATGAAAATGTGAAAAGTTCAAAGAAAGAGTTGAGTCAGGAATATAATTTTTTCAAATAATTCTAGATTTCATTTTAACCTCCTTTCCTATAACCCTGTATTACTTCATTCCTCTAATCCAGTGTCATCATATGATAAATGGAAATTAATGTAATATTCACTTGATAAGGGTGATGTAAGGATAAAATGAGATAATCAGCAAGAATTCATTAAGCACTTTCTATGTGCAAGTCATGTGCTAACCACTGAAAATACACTGACACAATGAATGAACTCTACCCTCAAGGAGTTTATCTGCATAATTTGTTTTACAAACTTCAAGGGGTATGTAAATGATATCTATTATCATATTTAAATACAAATAAAAATAAATAACTCTACCTACGAACTCCCACTAAGGCCAATTAAGTCACTGAAGACTATAAGGGGAAAGAGGAGAATATTTATTCCTTTTATTAAAGGTGTCATTCTTGATCATTAGCAAAGAAAAGAGGTTTTGCTATTTGTTTATTTTTTGTTTTTTCATGCAATAGCATAGTTTATCGGATAGAAATCATGAAGACTGGTTCTTCCTATTTGCCATCAAATTTGTATCTCCCTTCCCTACCGCCTTAAATCATTCCCAGTATTCTCATCCATTTAAAAAAAAACTTTTTATAAACCCTACCATTCCTTTTAACTTTCCTGCTATAACTTTCCACTCTTTCTCAGTCAATGTTTGCTTTTGTTTTTTGTTTGGTTGGTTTTTGGTAAGGAACAGCTAATCTTACTATCTTTACTTTCTCTTCTTTCATTCAGTTGTTGATCCTTTTTAATCTGGTGTCCATCCTCATCACTCAATTTAAACTACTCTTTCCAAAGTTACCAATAATCTCTTCATTGCTAAACCTGATAATCTTTCAAAAAACATTTATTGAATTGAGTTAAAGTTCATAGGATCAAAAGACTAGGGCTAAAGATGAATTAGTCCAACCTTCTTAGTTTACAGAAGTGGAAACTGAGTCTTAAGGAGCTCGAGTTATTTACCACACTGATAATAAATATCAGAATCAGAATTCAAAGTCAGGTCTTATAACACGAGAACCAACACTGCACAACTTTGATTGAACTGATATCAATGAGATTGTCTGATAATATTTGGCAACTCAAAAATTATTAAATCTGGAGCCAGAGGATCTGGATGTGAATTTCCTATGTCTGTACAAATCATTTCACCACCCCAGGCCTTATTTTCTTTATTGTAAAATTAATGCACCCTGTTACATCATTTTCCTCTGTAAATCCATGATGCTACAAAGCAAGATTTTTTTTAGGCAAATAAAGCTCCTATAAGTAATGTCAATAAAATTTATTAAATACTTGCTAAATAACAGACACTATGCTAAGCACTTAGGATGCAAAGAGAGGAAAAAGACAGACCCCACTTTCAAGAAACTTCCATTCTAATGGAGACAGAACAATGATGTATGAACAAGATAGATACCAAATTAATTGGAGGTAATCTCAGAGCAGAGCTACTTAAAGGAAGTGGGAAAGGCAAAAGATTTAAGCTGAAATTTGAAGGAATCCAAGGAAAAGGGAAATGAGGAAAGTGTACTACTAGGTACCAGGGACAACCTGTAAAAATGCCTGGAATCTAGAGATGGAGTGTCTGTGTGTGAGGAATAATGGGTAGACTGTTGTTCAGTCATGTCTAACTCTTCATGACCGCATTTGAGGTTTTCTTGGCAAAGATACCAGATGAGTTTGCCATTTCTTTCACCAGCTCATTTTATGGATGAGGAAACTGAAGCAAACAGGGTTAAGTGACTTGCCCAGGATAACAAAGCTAGTAAGTGTCTAATGCCAGATATGAATCCAGGTCTTCCCTTAACTGCAGGCAAAGCACACTAATAATTGCACCAGTATGTAGGTTAGTGTCATTTCAAATACATCCTTTACTTAGGCAGAGTAGGAAATGTCACTTAAAGGTTTATAGTCAATCTCTCCAGCCCAATAATATCCTTCTATCCCTACATAGTGAAGTACCCAAAACCTCACCCTTAGACATATATTCCTTTAGAGCCTGAGGGGTTTTTCTGGTCTTTAAATGTTAGTAGTTTGCATACACAGTAAGAGATCAAGAAATATCTACTGGAAAATGTTGATGATCAAAGTCATTTATTAAAATGTAAACTGCTACAATGCTGGTGAAAAGTTATCTAAAAAAGGATGCTGAAATCCGAATAATTAAAAAAAAATCAGTGACAATCTTGGAGTAGAGAGAAAGAAATGTTCCTTCCTCCTAGGGAACAAGAGGTAGAAACTTCTAGGCAGAATATTCCCACCACTGTGGAGAAGGGAAAGTCAGAGGATAAGAATCTTTTGCTTAATTGTTTTTATTTGTTAAAAAGTGAAATTCCAATACTACAAAAATGGGGAAATCCAGAATCAATATAATAAAAAAGATAAATGATACCAATAAAATGTATTTTTATAGTAACTGAATAAATTAATATATAAGTAATCCCTTGGCATTGGTAATACTATAACCAGCTTTAAGGATTATAAATCAGAGGATCATAGGTTTAAAGCTTAAAAAAGCTGTAGAATCTATCAAACCCAATGCCTTCTTTGAAAACTGAGGCAACACCAGCCCTGAAGTCAGGAGGACCTGAGTTCAAATCTGGACTCAGACATTTAGCATTCCCTAGCTGTGTGACCCTGGGCAAGTCACCTAACCCCAATTGCCTCAGCAAAAAAGGAAAAAAAAAGAAAAAAAAATTTTTAAAAAAAGAAAAATGAGGGAACTGGGGTAAAGAACTTAGGTGATTTGGCCAAAGTTGCCCAACTAGTAAGTGTCAGTGATTTGAACCCAGGGCTCTGAATCCAGTTACAATTCCCTATTCACTATCCCACAGATGAGATGAATAACATTAAGTGTCTCTTAAAGGAGAAAACCAATACCTAGAATACAAGGATAGAGCATTGGAGTACTGGAGGGAGGTTATCAGAGATAAACTCTATACTTCCCAATTTTGCCTGGGACTTGTCCCATTTGCACAGAAGGTGAGATCCAGTGCATTCATGTTTTTTCTCAATATGCAAATAAGCATCTATTAGAACTGTGTTATTGGATCATTACATGCCCATTCCTATATGCATACACACAAAACTCTGAAATTTACAATACTGAGCTCAGCAGGAAAGGCCATCAGACCTCTGGGATCCCATTTAATGCCATCTTAAAGAGCACGGTTTGATATTTCTCTCACCCATTGTTAACTTCATTTCCTAACCTGGTTTTTTTTTTTCTTCAAGTTTCAAAATCCCTCAGTCCAAACCACATACACACACACACTCTGCTTACCAGGAGCTTGGGAATTCAAGTGGTTGAGTTATCTGAATGCAAATAAGATCCTTAAATGTTCTCATAAGAGGTAAAATGCCCCCATTTATTCACACACTTGTCACTCAAAAGTGGCTGAACAGAAGCTCCCCAAACTTGGCAACAATTTACTCTAAGACTGAAGACAAAGATGAGAAATCACTCCTCCGGAAATTATTTTGGCAATATGTATAGGCCACTGAAAATGAGAATGTTAGGGCTGGAGTGCTGTAATAATATATGGTGGCAATTATGTTAACTGGGGAAATTCCAACCCACTTCAGCACTTTCAGCCGCTAGCACCCAAATGAATAATGAGCAAAGGCAAAGATGCTGAAAGGGTACAGGAAACGACATTCGCCAAATTTAGAACTTGCTTCAGAGCTGCAGAAGCATGAGTTGGAAAGGAAGTCCACTGCTTCAGAGGTGGAAAGGAGTTTAGGGGTCCCCTAATATTCAATTCATACTAAAGAAAAAATCTGCTACTATTGTCCCGACAAATGGACAGCCAGGGAAAGGGAAAGCCCTGACCTCCAAAGACAGTCTGTGCAACTTTGGCAAAGTTCTCATTGTTTAGAAATCTTTCTTTTCATCCAATAGAACTGGCTTCTTTGCACCATACACCCACTGGTCCTAGATCTCTGCTCTCCTCTGTCTCTGAATCTGTCTCTGTCTCTCTGTGTGTGTATCTCTTTCTCTCACACTCTTCACTCTCCTCTGTCTCTGTCTCTGTCTTTCTGTCTTTCTCTCCATCTCTTTCTCTCTCTTTCTGTCTTTCTATCTGTGTGTGTGTGTGTGTGTGTGTGTGTGTGTGTGTGTGTGTGTCTGGCTCTGGCTCTGGTTCTCTTGCTCTTTCTCCATCTCTCTCTGTCTCTCTCTTTCTATCTCTATTTCTGTGTCTGTGTGTCTGTGTCTCTCTCTGGCTCTGGCTCTCTCTAGCTCTCTCTCTGGCTCTGATTCTCTGTCTCTTTCTGTCTCTGTCTGTCTTTGTGTGTCTATCACTCTTTGTCTCTCTGTCTTTCCATCTCTCCCTCTTTCTCTCTTTTTCTCTCTCTTTCTATCTCTGTTTCTGTGTCTGTGTGTCTGTGTCTCTCTCTGGCTCTCTCTCTGGCTCTGATTCTCTGTCTCTTGCTGTCTCTGTCTGTCTTTGTGTGTCTATCACTCTTTGTCTCTCTGTCTTTCCATCTCTCCCTCTTTCTCTCTTTTTCTCTCTCTTTCTATCTCTGTTTCTGTGTCTGTGTGTCTGTGTCTCTCTCTGGCTCTGGCTCTCTCTAGCTCTCTCTTTGGCTCTGATTCTCTGTCTCTTTCTGTCTCTGTCTCTGTGTGTCTATCATACTCTGTCTCTCTGTCTTTCCATCTCTCTCTCTTTCTCTCTTTTTCTGTCTATCTGTGTGTGTCTGTGTGTGTGTGTGTGTGTGTGTGTGTGTGTGTGTGTGTGTGTGGCTCTCTCTAGCTCTCTCTCTGGCTCTGGTTCTCTTGCTCTTTCTCCATCTCTCTCTCTGTCTCTGTCCTCCCAAACCCCTTCACCTTCCCCTCCTCTCTATAATCACTGTCTCAATACCCCAGTACAAGTCATTATTATCTGCTTAGACTAATGTGAGAGTCTGTCTCTCTGTCTTTCTCTCCATATGTGTGTGTGTGTCTTTCTCTGTTTCTCTGGTTTTGGTTCTCTTGCTCTTTCTCTGTCTTTCTGTCTCTCTGTCTCTGTCCTCTCAACCTCCTTCATCTCTATAATCACTATCTCACCATCCTAGTACAAGTCCTTATTATTATCTGCTTAGATTAGAGTCTCCCAATTAAATCTCCTAACTTCCACTGTCGTTCCTCCAATTTGTCCTTATCCGTGTCTATGCTACCTCCCAAACAATTGATTGATAGTCTCAGAACATCATCTCATTTATAATTGCATAGAACAAAACATACCAAAAACATACCACTTTAAAAAGGAAATTTTTAATGGGTTATTAACCAAAAATATTCAAGCCGACAGGATTACTAGTTATCTGCTAAAGTACACAGTGGATTATTTATCAAAGGGCAAAGAATTGGAGCAGACTAAGTTCCTTTCTATGTCTAGAATTCTGTGCTCCTAGGTCCTGCCAACACACCAAACTTGCTGGCAATGTGAAAGAACTAATCAGAACAGCAAGTAGAAGATACCAAAAAAAGCATTCTTTGCCCTCTTTGTTGATTTCTTGCTCTGATCTGAAAAGTTAAATTTCTTAAGAAGAATAGAAATTTCTACTTATAATACTCCCAGTTTCTCTTTGCATCATGAAAAGGAGTTGATTTTTTGACTCGTTCTAAATTCAGACTTTATGAGGCAAAAAGTATCCTGTGTTTTCTGTTAAAACAACTGTTTGGATGCTCTCAGTTTAGTTACAAACTTTATTGAAGCTGTAATTTCAGTTAATTATATCTGGGCTTCCTGAAGGGTCTCGTTTCCCCTGCTGGAAGGTTTAAGGTTTCTTGGGGGGAAAAACATACCTTCTTTTTTTGAATGTTCTTCCTTTCATCTACTTTTTGATGGCTTTTTTATTCATTTAAATTACTTTTTTTTCTAAAATCACATTAACAGAGTTTTTTCTTAATTCTATAATCTTTTCAACTCTTGCCTCCTTTGTGAGCAATGTTCCGCTAGTCTTTTTCTTTCCCAGTTCCTTTCATGTGCTGTCCTTTTTGTTTTTTGCCCCTAGGAACATTATTGTCTTCACTTCTTTTATTTTTAGGCTTATGCTCTACCAGATGACCCAATGCTAAAGAGAAAGAGAAGACAAAAAGCTATTGGCCACACCACAACAAAAAGGAAGAAAACCATTTGAAAAGAAAAGGTGGCTTTGAGACCTGATTTCCTCCCCCCTCCATTTCTGAAACACCACATCTTTGAAGAAGGGAAAATAATGTTATTTGGTGAGCAACTGGTATGCGCAATAGGACTTTTAGAAAGTAGTAATATCTGGAATATAAGACAGGTCTCTAGTACACCCAATCTTGTAAACTTGGGGGACGTGAATGACATCATCTTTTTTTTCCAAAGAGGCAAAATTGGATTTTACTCTGGGAATTATTGAAATGAATTCATTATTAAACTTCAGAATTTTTATTAGATTTGATTAATGTCACTTTCTGTCAAGATTTCCAAAGAAAGCCTGCTAGAAATAAGCAACAATAATTACACCAATAATTACAGTTGAAATAAATGTGTATGGCACTTGAAGGTGGATAAAGACTGCTCAATTCAAAGAAGGAAGTTAATATTAAGAAGCCCTTGATTTGGCAGGAAAAGTCCAAGGTTTGAATCCTGACTTTCCTAGGCTGGGTATCTGTAGGCAACTCTCTTTTCTAGACCTCAGTTTCCTTGAATGTAAAATGATGTGGTTGAATAAGATGACATCAAAAGTTCCTTCTCCCTTTGAAGCTATAATATATAAATCATTATTATATATATATATATATATGTGTGTGTATACATGCAAATATATGTATACATTTAATTCTAGTTGTATTTGTGAGTTCACCTGACAATTGTTTTGCTTCTATCATTGGTCTTCTCCTACCCAACTATCAATACATCTCCTTTTCTATCTCTCTAGGAAGCACTATCTCAAAATTGAAATTCCAAATGAATGAGTTGCTCTTTCTTGAGAGTGATCAATTTATACTTTGAACCATTTTCACTCTTTAGGAAGCTCTGTGGTATGGTGAATAGAGTGAATATACCAGAGTCAGGGACAGTGGGTCAATTTCTCAACCTCTAAGTGTTTCAATTTCCTCATCTGTAAAATGGGACTAATGATTGCACCCACCTCCTAGAGTTGCTATGAGGATCAAATAAGATAATATTATTAAAGCATTTTGCAAATTTTGCAACATTATGTAAATGCTACCTATTAATTTTAAATACTAGTGATTATTTTTGTGCTCACCTAAGCCTGTAAGAAAGTATTCCAAAATATGAAGACTGGAAGTATGCCAGATGCCATTGAGTCAAATCTTTATCAGAGCAAGAGTCACCTCTTCAATATACCCAATAAGGCATTATTCAGGCTTTTTTTGTTGGAAAATGTCCACTATCTGCCAAAAACATAAAAAGTGAGGGTCGGAGGGACAACAATCAGTATATTTTTCAGATGTTTGATCTATATCAGAGTTTCTTAATACGGGGTCTGCAAACCTGATATATATATATAAGAACATAGTGCCAACCTATACCAAGCTAAGAAATAGATGGATGGTCAGTTGAATTTTCCCTTGCCACAAAAACATAGAATAAAAAAGAGATGTGTTTTCCTTATGCCTTCCAATCACTCCTATCCCTTTTACTTTACTTGTCCTCTAATTTCCAACCTCATTTTCCTTATCCTTAGATGCTTTTCTATTTTGTTTAGTTTAATTTGTCTAAATGTCATGTCCTTAAGTCATTGAATTTCTCTTTCATTCCTACTGGATTAATTTGATTGCTTTTAAATAATTTGCACCTGCTCTTAATTCTCCCATCTGCTTGGCTTCCTCTATTGCTTAGCGTGGCCCAGTTTTGTCTGGGGGATATTGTCCATACTGTTCTTTCCTTTCCATATTGGGCCCACAGTGTGGTATATAGAATCTCTCTCATTCCCTCCCTCCTTCCCTTCCATCCTCCTGAATGGGGGTGAATATAGTAGCCTAATGAAGCAGAAAAAGATTTAGAGTCCCTTATGACAATAATATTCTACCTCCACACCTCTGCCTCCTGTCTTCCCTGGATTTTTTAAGGCTCAATTCAAATCCCACCTTCAGCAAAAGGTCCTTCCCCATCCATCTCACTGCTATTGCCTTTTTCTGATTACTTCCAATTTATTCTCTGTAGGTCTTATATGTACATACTTATTGTCTCACCCCTTAGAAGGTAATTTTTTGCTTTTTTGTTATTCCTTTGATATCTCTAAGCCCCAGTTTTCTCATTAGATGGTCTTAGAGGTCCATTCTAATTTTAAATATATAATTCTATGGTACTTACTGTGTGACACTGGGCAACTCAACACCATTCTGTGCCTCAGTTCCCTCAATTTCCTCACCTTAAAATGAAAGAGTTTGGCAAGCAACCTTACAAGTCATTGAGTCTATGTTTGCAAAATCTTATTTCTGCACAGGTAGAGACTAAATGGAATTGGAAGTCGTGTCATCTGAGTGTTATCTAGGAGGGCACTTATAGGCAGAACATATATACAAGGGCACCCAGCAGCAGACATTTGCTCTGCAGTCTTTGATTAAGTCTTCAAAGCCATGTGGTTAGTCACCCAATAACTTGTCCATGGGCATACAATCAGTATGGGTCAGAAACAGTACTTGAACCTGGCTTTTTCTGGTCCAAGGGAAAAAAAAATACCACATTGTATTATTTCTCTCTCCTCCCCAACACTTTGTTTTGTTTTGTTTTTTTCTGAAACTGCCTGAGATTCCATCTGTGGAGGGAATTCCCAATAAGAAAACTTCCTTTGTCTAATCTGGGCAGATATTCATCTGGAGATCAGAGGGTTAGAGAGTTGTTAGAACACTAAGAAGTAAATTGTTTAACCAGAATCACACTGTCAGTACCTGTCAGAGGTAAGTCTTGAACTTGATTCTAAGGTCAACCCTGAATCCACTTCACCCTTCCAATCACCCCCATCCCACACATCCCACATCATTCCAGAAATGGAGCTGTCCCTTTAATTTGGCCTCAGGTAGCAAAAGAACCCCAATCCCATTGTTCCTTGGGTAATTGGCAGTGGCTTCTCTTTTCCTCCCCATCTGAGTGCTTCCGACAGAGAGAGTCCTCATAATCCCCAGCGATGTTTACATCAATCTGATATTAAAACCATTCTAAAGACAGATTTTTCATAGTAAATATTCCCAGCTGCTGACTGGGGTCGTGTTGATTTGATTAGTTGGCTCTGTGTTGAATTGCATTAGGACTGGTTTCTTCCAATAATGCTTTCCACCCACTAGAGGAAAAAAAAAAAAAACCTCATAAATTACCATCTCTCTGATCCATTTTGCTCAGAAGTGATGAGCTGATGGGGTTAACCCATTTTTAGAGAAATATAATGGGGAGGATGATGAGTTCTCAAGTTTTGATGTTTATTAAAGAGTTTATTGGAATCTTATAGAACAGTAACAAATGATCTAATAACACAAATTAGATTAAACATTTCCAGTAAACAAAACCATAATAAAATTCTTGGAGGAGAAGTCAACCATTTTTATTTTCCTGAATTCCTTCAAAAATCAAATTAATATTTCTAAATCTTGTCAGGAGTATTGGAATTAGGGGTATATTTGAAGAATACTGTGTATCAGTTTGAAATGCCTGTCTTTTTATTGCTGCTTTCATCTCCAAGAAATATTTAGGCTCGTTTGCAAACTTTCCAAATGAGGACAATCTTTTATCTGCATCTATGAAGAAAAGGGGTCTAAACTTGAGACAAGCTATTAGTGAATGCATGGCGATGCTGACCAACTGTATCTCTGAAGTTGCTATGGAGAAATAAAAGCCAGTTAAATGAATTTGGGCAATAGGAGGAGGAATTTCAGTTAGCTTTAAAGAAAAACATCCCAAGGGAAGTACTGTGAAAAATTGGGGGCATATCCAACTTGGAAAGCTTTAAAAATGGTGTAGGTGCTGATCACTTTGAAACTATTTAGATAGAAATAGTCAATAGTGGAGGAGCTCATTAATGTCCTGTTGCTGGAGCTATGAATTGACATAAGAAATCTTGAGAACAATTTGGAGTTATGCTTGAAAAGTTACTAAACTAGCAAAAAGAAAGTGAATGGAGAAACACAATGGTTTCTTGCTGCAGTGAAATGATCACTGGTTCTGAATTTAGTGGATCAGGATTCAAATTTTTCTATCTGTGTGAGTTTAGGCAAGTCACTTAAACTCTCTTTAAAATGAGGTCCCTTCCCACTGTAAAATTATGATCCTCTGAATATTGTTGTACCATTAGAAACAATGAATTTAAGAAATTCGAAGACAAATGGGAATGTTTAACCTAATCCAGAGCAAAGAAATCAGAACAATATATACAATGATTAAAATAAAGCAACTGATGAATTGCCATGGCTACCTCTCCAAACATTATCAAGGTTGGTCCTCAGGTGTAAGACAAATACTCATCGGACCCAACCTCAAGCTTTTTACAGATCAATAGAACTTGTCAGAGATTGTCCGGAGAAACTTGTTTTACCTCCCTAACTTAAAGGTTTGAAAGGGGAGGGGGCCTCTCATTTCCAAAATGGCCCAAAAATTAAGAAAAGGCAAGAAAAAGTCATTAAGACATTGTTCTAAATGTCAAATGATGGGAACAACCTCAATATCTAAAGGCTTTTATATCTTTAGAAATGGAAGGGACCTTAAAGTTCAATCCCCCTCATTATATAGATGGGAAGACTGAGACTTACAGAGACTGAATTATTTGCCGTTTACACACAGCTAATAAATATCTAAGGTAGAATTTGAATCCAGATCTTCCTTACTCCAAGTTCAGTACCCTCTCACATTGTATATATCAAATCATTATCAAATAATCATGAAACAATGAACCAGGATATGATTTTTTTTGAAATGCACAAATTTTAAAATAAAGAGAGAGTCTTTTGTCATTGTTTGCATTCCCAGCACTTATACTAATGGGAGGGAATAAGTATAAAATATAAAAAATTTATATAAATATATAATAATGATCAATAAATAAAGGGAGAAATATTGTTGGTGATACATGTATCCTGGGTTTTTAAATACTCAAATCATTCATAAGTTACTTTTAAACATTTTCTGAACTCTAAATACCATTATCTAGACAGCTCTCTTCCCTGTATAATTTGAACTTTAAATGGTCAGTTCTCTTATTCTCCAAATATAAATACACATATTGTGACTAACGAGGCAGTTAGAATACTTCTACACAAACAATTTTTCAATTATACAGGACCGAGGTACCTAATGAGTGCCTCTGACTCGGTGTCAGCAAGCAGTCTTTTCTGGTTTTATGTAGCTAGGTTAGCAATTATTCTGTAACACTTAATTTCCTGTTACTAATGCTTTCCCAGAAGCACTTAAAACATGATGGCCTTATGAATATAATTATAAAGGGGGACAGTGTTCAGTGTTTGTATTCTTTTGGAAATTTGATAAAGATAATATTCCTCCAAAGGTTATTGTCCAGATGAGAAGCCATTTTCTCAGCAGCCCTCAATTTCAGCCAGCTGTCATTAGGGGTGTCTCGTTAGGCAGTGAAGAGCTTTGTAGCTAGGTCAGGGCCATTGAAGTCTAGGACAAGGTTGCTAAGGTAACAAATATGTCCAAAGATTCTTCTTCAGCATCAACCTTTCATCATGTTAAATTTATATAGGCAAAGCAGTGTGAGATGAATGCTAATGGACTGTATAACTGGAACAACAGAGCAGAGATATTTTTGAGAGATTGATTCATATGTGTTCAAGCTCATTTATAAGGCAAGGCTACAAATGGGGGTTTAGAGATGTCCCTAAAAATTGACAGAATTAACAAAGGTACCTATTTACATTTGAAATCTGGGGAAGCTTCAATTCCAAGTTAGGATCACAGGGGCACAGATTTCAAGCTGTAAAAAAAAATCTCTTTTAGTCTAACCCTTCCATCTAATACATTAGAAAGCTAGGGCCCAAAGAGCTCAACTTACTTACCTAAGTTCACATGTGTAGTACATGAAAGAGACAGGATTCAAATGTAGAATCCATGGCTTCAAACTCAATGTTCTTTCCACTCATCAAGTGTTTAAAAATTGTACATGATCCTGAAGAGGTTCAAGTTCTTTGGGAGCTCAGCACAATGATTTTGAGATTCAATTCAATCAAAGTCAGTCAGTCAATAAACATAAGCTCCTACTATGTGCCAAGCACTCTACTAAGGGCTGTAAATAGAAGGAAAGGCCAAAAAAGTCTCTGATGTCAAGAAGCTGACATTCTAATATGATAGAAGAATTCCTTTTCGGAATTTAATTTAAATTTTTTAAATTAACAAGTATTTAGTTTTTTTTCTCCTTCCCATCTCACTCTGCCCATTGAAAATAAAAAGAAAATCCTTGCAGCAAACATGCATATTCCTAGTCAAACAAAACAAATTCCCCCATTGCCTGGATCCAAAAAATGTCTGGCTCATTCTGAATCTTGAGCTAAAAGGAAATTTTCCTGTCTGAAATTAAAGGCTATTGCAAAAAAAGAGTGAATTGGGTTTACAAAAAAAATAAGAGTGAGCCCATATCTTTTTAAAAGCAATACCCTTTGACTTCAAGCCCAATCTTATTTCTCTTGAGATTCTGCTGTCTCCACCTCATGTATTAAACCTTTCTTCAAACTTCCAACTTTTTGTGCCTTCCATCAGCGCCCCCCAAATGTACCTTTTATTGATTTCATAGTTAGTATATACTTCTTTGTGAATTTTTACCTCCACCAAAAGAATATAAACTCCTCAAAGTCAAGAATTATGTCAATAGAGTGCCTGGCACACAGTAGGTACTTAATAATTGCTTCTTGATTGATTGATTAGGAAGATATTTGTTTCTCAAAGTACAAAGCTAGAGCTACAGGTGCTTCATTGCTCTAAATATTTCCTATATTAGAAATAGCAATGCTATTTTGTCACAAGTGTCCTTTCCTCCAGAAAGTTGAAAGACTGGATTGGTTTTAGAATTAGCTAAAATGCCAGAATTCCTACAATGCATTAATTTAATTTAATTAATTAATTTAGCCACATGTCTTGAATTATAAGAATATGGCTTTTTGTGAAACTTGTCCCAAAAGAAGAAAAATTGTCTTGAAACTAAGGCATTCCTTTAACTAGCCAGGTGTTTCTAAACCACCAAAATTTTGGTTAACAAAATTTTCCCCCTAAATAAAAGTTACTACCAAAGATTTTTATTGCTTAAAAAATCTAGAAATTTAAAAAGCTAAATTTTCCTTTTCTAACACCTAGGATGCTGCTCCACTCGATTTGACAAAAAGGGGATTCCTTGCCCCCCTCCAGTGAAATTTTACAGTTCTGATTTAAAGAGGGGTAGCATGGAAATGATCTGAGCAGCCCAGGGAACACATAAGCCATCATAGAACGTGTAATCCATCTCTGCCCACTAAGGCCACATAATTTAAGACAAACCACCCTGAGGCCAATAGACATAGACAGGACCAACCTCAGAGAAAGTGGAGCAGGACTCAGGAGGAATGAGAAGTAAGCGCTTCTCTTCAGTGTCTTGGCCAGGATTTTCTGCAACCGTAGTGGAAAATACTGGATCTGTTAGCTGCAGGCAAGAATCTTTTTTTTCTCTGAAGCTCAAGTTTCCAATGATAGAATCAAAGAGACTCCCAGAATCTCAGCAGCCATCTGCTCTGACCCCTCCCCTAAGCATCCCCAGCAAGTCTGAGGACCTCTGAACATGGGGAAACCAAAAACTCCAAGGCATCTCAGTCCAACTTAGTTGGCCCTGTTTCTGAGGAAGTTTTCCTGACATCCAGATGAGATTTAACACTTTTCAGCTTTTATCTGGTTCTACTTCACCTGCCCTTTGGAGCAGGCAGAAGAAGCTGATATCCTTTTGTAGGTAACAGCCTTGCAAAAAAATGAGCATGTCCTCCCTTCCCTCCTCTCCTTTTTCTCCTCCATCACCTCATCTATCCCTCATTCTCCCTCCTCTCCCACCCCCACCAAGTTCTCTCTTTTCTGGGCTAAAATATGATCATAGAATGGCTTATTTCCAAAACTGGGACCATTCTACACAGATTTTCCTTGGCCCTCGGTGTTTCATATCATCAGAAACATAACGGGTTTTTGTTTCTAATCGAAATAGATTCATGTAACATGTTGGCTAGCAATTCAAGTGTTTACAACATGACCACATGGTGTAAAGGTTAAGAGTTGCCAGAACCATGAAAATGGGTTCAAATCCCACTTTTGACATACATACTTGGGTTCTGGGCAAGCCACTTAAATTCTCAGTGCTTGAACTCCTCTCTAAGATTATAAACATCAGAGAAAGCACCAGACTAAATTGGTAGAAGGAATTCTCTTTATCCATAAATCTGGGATGTAGTCTTTGTCCTTATGTACAAGCAATTGTGTTGCGCAAAGACACCTTGCTGCCCTCAAGGAGCTTATATTCTACTGGAAGTACAGAGGAAAAGTCTACTGATTTTGTTGAGATATTTCAATTGTGCCCAACTCTCTGTGTCCCCTTCTAGGGTTTTCTTGGCAGAAATACTCAAGTGATTTGCTATTTCCTTCTTCAGCTCACTTTACAAATGAGGAAACTGAGGCAGAGTTAAGTGACTTGCCCAGGGTCACACAGCTAGTGAATGTCTGAGGCTGGATTAGAACTCAGGTTAGTCTGACTCCAGGACCAATCTCCTGCCTACCACACCACCTAGCCACCTTGAAAGCCTACTGTGGGAGGTAGATTCAAAGGAGTCTATGGTGTGCTTTCAGAGAGGATAAAGACTCAAAGGGGGAAGTCCAAGCATTAGGGGACAACCCTGAAAAGCATCTCGACTTATCTTGAATTCAAATCTGGCCTCAGACGATTATTGGCCATGTGAGACTGGGGAAGTCACTTTACCCTGTTTGCCTCAGTTTTCTCATCTGTAGATGAGGTTCTTAACTAGAGAAGGAAATGGCAAACCACTTCAGCATCTTTGCCAAGAAAACCCCAAGTGGAGAGTCACATGACATGACTGACCAACAAATGTTTATACTCAGTGTAATTCAATGCAGGAACTTTCTTTTGCCTCCTTTCTTATCCCCAAGGCTTAGCACAATACTTGGCACATAGTAGGTGCCTAATAAATGTTTATTGATTAATGCATTTTAAAATCACACATACCCATATATGTTCTAGAGAATGAGCTGGACTCTGATTCAAGTAAAGAGGGTTAAAGCCCTGCTCCTGATACTTATTATCTGTGTGACCGCAAGCAAATCACTTAACCTGTCAGTGGCCCTAGGTAACTCACTAAGATTACAAATTGCAGACACGCCAGTGGCTTATTGCATTGATAAAGGGAGTTTCCTCCCAGGAGTTTCATATACTGATTAGATTATGGGTTCAGACCAAAATTTAAGGGGGAAAAAGCCTTCAGTCATTAGTTGTGTGCCAGGGGGCCTCTAGAGATAATACATCGATCTTCATTTGTGACAGTGGATGCACCCATGGTTCATAAATGGTGATAAATGAATTGTCAGACTGTCCCTCTAGTATAATAGTGTTATTCCCCATTCCTGCTACATTAATAAATGTTCAGATCTTTGAAATGAGTGATCCAACATTTGCTCTTCTTGGTTACCATAGAAGAATGTTAATTTCAAATCTCAACACAGTGTCATTTGTGTTCAATATGTAAATCAGCAAGCAACATAGCCTAACAACAAGAAAGCAGGGCAAAAATTAACTCGTGCTACTCCTCTGAAGCTTAGAGATTGAAAATGTTAATTGACTCTGTTTCTTGGCAGATGAAACAAGAGAAGCATTGAAAGGTTCAGTGACCTGCCCTGGACATGGACCAACCAGGGAATGAAGAGTGGGAAAGCATCAGGAGAATTTTGCAGTCTGCCTAATGGGCTTTTGAATGGATGGGCTGGTTTTGAACCCAGCTGCAAGAGGGGTAATCATTCAGGGGTTTTCATTGAGATTAAATGCTTGTTTGTTCATGATTGTCCGTGTTCATTGCTTTAGTGCCAACTCTCAATTTCTCAAGGGCTAATGAGGCAGATGCCCACTCGAGTACTCCTCCAAGTCTCATCACGGCAAAGTGGTGAGCCTAAATTCTCGAAATACATGCCAGCAGAATGCCAGCCCTGGCAAGTCCTACCACACTGAATGGCTTTGGATGCCAGCCCAGTGATAGCATCTACCTCTTTTGTAAGGACCGGTCTCACTAAGGTGGGAAAGGTTTATTGCTAGATTGACCACAGATGATCATAGGATCATTCGTTTAAATTTGGAAGGGATCTTAGAAACCACTTAGTCCATCATTTTATAGATGAGAAAACTGAGATTCAGAGAAGTTAAGTGATCTTTCCCCAAGGTCACACAGATAGGAAATGGCACAGACAATATTTGAATTTTCTAACTCCAAATCCAACCACAAAATCTGTCAAAGACTATCTATTAAATCTGTAATTTGGGTAATGGGACAATAGAATATTACTGTGGAAAACAAAAAACTTGGAGAAGCTTTGAAAGATGCATGAGCTGATATAAAGAGATGAGAGATAATCTGGACCATCAGGTAATGGGGGTCTTATCATGGTCTTCAGCAAAGAGGAGGGGTCTCAGGAACAGAGACATCTTTGGATTGGGAGGCTGTTGTCACAAAGAACCAGAAGAGTCAGGAGCACAACTGGGAAAGAGGTAAACACAGATGTCCTGGTTTCTTCATGGAATAGCCTGGACAGATAGTCATCAGAGGAATAGCCATGGTTGTGAAGGGAGGGGGGAAGGCATCTTTAGGGAAACTAGACTACTTGAAGAGTAGAAAAGTGTCATACTGAAAAATAAGGAGTGAAGTTAGGTGAGAACCAAAATAATCATGTGTTCTATGTACTATCTAGACTCCAGCTTCTTTACACTGGTTCACAACCCCATATGGGGTCTCCTAACTAAATGTGTGAAATTATGATTTATTATTAGTACATGTTAGATTTGTGCACCTATTTTATATATCTATATACCAAGGACCATGTAAAAATTTCTTGAGTGAAAAGGGGTCACAAGTGGAAAAGGTTTAAGAAGGCTTAGAAAACTATTATAACAATCTAGGTGAGAGGTGATGCTAGCCTTAACTGGAATGATGCTTTTGTGAGTGGAGAGAAGTATATGAGAAAAGTTTCAGAGATGGAAATGACCAGATTTGACAATGCTTACATATGTAGATGAGGGGTATCAAAGTGTCAATAATGACCCCAAATTTCCCATTTGGATGCTTCAAAAAATAGTGCTTGATAGTAAGAAGGAAGTTCTGTAAAGAAGAGTAAGTACTCTTTTGTTTTTTTTTTTTGTTGTTGTTGTTGTTGTTTTTGTTTTTTTAATAAAGCTTTTTATTTGCAAAACATATGAGTGACCTTTCAACATTGACCTTTGCAAAAAAACTTTTTTTTTCCCAAGCTTTTCCTTTGCTTCCCGGGGGGGGGGGGGGGTAGATGACAGGTAATCTAATACATGCTAGATAGGATAAATTGTATGACAAATATAATACATGTATACATATCTATACAGTTATCTTACTGCACAAGAAGTAAGTACTCTTTTGAACAACTTAAGTTGGAAGTGCCTACAGGAAAAGCTTTTAGAAATGTCTAATAAGTGATGTGGGACAGAAGCTCAAGACAGGCACTGGTACTGGACATAAAAATCTGAGAGTGATCTGCATAGCGGTTATAAATGAGCTCATGGGACCTGAGAAGATCACTAAATGCAAGAATAAAGAAAGAAAAGAGAAGAAGGTTCAGGATAAAACATTATTGGGTGTGACATGGATGAAGATCCAGCAAAGAAGTCTGAAAAGAAGTTTTCATTTAGATAAATGAAAACCAAGATAGAAGAAAACCTAGGGAGGAGAGAGTATCCAGAAGCAAAGAGTAATCAAGAGTGCCAAAGGCAACAGAAAGGCCAAGAAAGATGAGAAGTAAAAAGAGGCCATTAGACTTGGCAATTAAGAGCTCACTGGTAACTCTGAGAAGAACAGCATCTGTTGAATGGTGATATTAAAAACTCAATTACAGAGGATTTAGAAGAGAGGAGAAGAAATGGAGGTACCAAGTGTAGATGACTTTTTAAATTGGCTTAACTAAAAAGAGTAAAAAAAACTTTAAAAAGAAAGTAAAAAGATATAGGACACTAGGAATGGAGTGGTAGTTTTTCAAAGATAGAAATCATTTTGGTATTTTTCTAGGCAGTAAAGAATAAAGTACTATAGTTAATATTAGAGAAAGACAAGGAATAATAACAGTGATAAACTTCTGGAGGAGTTCAGAGGGGGAGGAATCAAAGAATAGAAAGATAAATGATTATAATCAGATGAAGCAAATTCGGAGATCTTAAACATAAAAGAGAAATACAGATGAGAACGAAGGTATGACCATTCCTGTGTGTAACTGATGTGGAATGGAAGAGTATGTCATGAGAGCAGAGTAGATTAAAAAACTAGATAGGGTATTTGATGAAGCATCAACATATATGTTGAAGTCTCCTGAAATGAGAGCAGTAGTTGAGAAAGACTGAGAGCTCTTTATTGATTTCATTGGAAAATGTCAATGTCCTAAGTGTCGGTTGATAATGGCCAATAGAATCTGGATTAGGTGATAAATCTAGATAAAATGAAGTGGAAAAAGAGGTTCCAAAATGATAGAAGTTTAGAAGTAGCAATGGAGTTAGAAGTTTATTCTGACTCCCCTGTCAGGACCAACAAGTGGGAGGAGAGCTTAAGGAGAAAATGTAGATAAAGCAAATTCAGAGGAAAAGGCATAAAATGAAAGGAAATTTGTTAATTATAGACCAGAGGTTTCAGAGGGTAGAATGGAAAACAAATCCAGAATGGAACATTGGCAGGGTAGGATTGAGGTAGATGGAGATGAGACAATAGACAACAGGGATTTCTTTGGAACTTGGGGCTTCAGTATCACTGGGATGGGGAGACAAGGAGGAGGTGGAAGTATTGCTAACATCTAGGAAGGAGTCCAGGAAGAGCAATAGTGAGATCATCTGATAAAAGCAGATGGATTATAAGATTCAAGGAAGGGATATACTGGTAACTGGTTAACAAATGGCTCTCCAGGGGAATCAATGGGTTCCAACACAATTAAATTTAATCTGCATTTTTAACATTTTCTTCATCACTTTCTTATGTCTCAACAATCGGCAAAATAATAAATCAAGCCCTAATATATAGCATTTAATAATTCCCAAAGTGTATAGGCACACCCTGTAAATTTAACAAATGCCTCTCAAGAAGCAGAAAGGCTTGACTCCAGGACCCCCGATTCAAGATTACTCCCTTCTCTGGTCCTAGACATCAAGATCATTGTTATTCTATTCCAGATATATATATATATGTATATATGTGAGGCAAGAGGGCTGGCTATATTCCAGGGCATGAAGAAAAGCAATATCGGGGCAAACCACTTAGAGCTCTGATTCTATCTAACCTTGTAATTACAGCTATGACTCTTAAACTCTGTGATAGTGGGTAAGTCATTTCACCATTGGGGGGCTTTTATTCTTTTATTTATAAAGCAAGTAGATTGCAAATATAATGATCACTAAAAAATCTTTCCAGCTCTACAGAATTTACAATTTTAATGCATAATTTTCATATAATGAACTGATGAGCAGATATGTAGGTACAGGTAAAAATCACCTAAAAGGAAACAAGGGGTGTCAGGAAGGCCTGCTGTTGCCATGTTTGTGGTAGAAATGAATCTTTTTGATCTCATATGATTTGGAGAATAACAAGTGGCACTAGAAAGCAACCAGGCTGGCTTCAAACTTCAAATGTAGAAGCCAAACGGAACAGGTGACAGTCCTGAAAGAGGTGGTCCTCTGGGGCCAGCTGTCTCTACAACTCTCAGAAAGAAAAAAAAGACCAGAGGAAAACACTCAACTGACAAAGTCAGTGATTTATTGTCTCTCATTCCCATAAAATGACTCTCGTTATTCTTGAGAGCTTAGGATCTGAAACAAGCTGTAATGGGCCATTGGGCTAAAAATGAAGTGCAGATTTATTTCCTTAATCACAGCCAGCCAAGACCTTCCTTGGGAAATAACAAACTGGGCTTTTAAAGGGCTGGAATACCTTTAGAATACTTGAGATTTATCTCTGGAATAGTATGTGTGTTGCTCAGGGAAATCTGGAACTATGTGAGTTCTGAATGTCCCCACTGGCACCTCAGGGAGAGTTAGGCAGACAAAGACACAAATTCTGTCTCTTGTTTATGTTCAGCTCTCTGGGATTCTGAGCTCTGAGAGATCACAAGCAAACAGCCATTGTGAATACTTCAGACCATGGGATCACTGTCTTGCTGCCTTAACAGCTGCAAAAGCAGAAGAACCAAACCAACATTTAAGTGGAATTTGGCACACACCTGGGAAACCTGTGCTTCAATTTCCTTATCTATAAAATGGGGGGAAGGGAATGGAATCAATGAAGTCTAAGGTCCTTTCCATAACAAAATCTATGATCACACAATATAGTCTTCTTACTGCTCATTGCTTTCTCCTAATGATTCTAAGCACCTAAATTGGAAATTAATTCTAAATAATTTAGGAATAAAAATAGGGACTGGATCAGTGATGTCACTGATATAAGGAACTCCCAGGTAAAGAAACTCTTTCAACCAACACATGTCAGCACCTTCTCTGAAACATCTAAGTCATATATTTTGGATTTAGCCAATATGGGAATTTGTCTTGCTTGAGTATTTGTATTTGTCACAATGATTATGTTTCTTTTTTCCCAATGAGTAGGAAGGCAAGAAAATAAATGCTTGCTAATTGAAAAATAAAATTTTTAAATATTACTCTAAATAATTATTTAAGTGATTTCTATTCATAGAGCTACTGTATTTGTTGGCACCTAGATCTCTGTCATTGATGTAGAGAACTCTGAGTGAGGAAATTTCTGCTACCAATGTAGATTTCCAATTCTTCTGTAGCTTCTAGTCTTAGATAGCAGACTGGGGAACTAATAGGTTGAGGTGGTGCTGGTGCTGGTGCAAGTGATGCTGGGGAGGGGAGGAACACAGCCAATATGTGTCATAAGTATTCCATTCAAGTTTTCTTGACCTAAAGGTGACCATTATGACAAACTCCCTCTTACATCAGCTTCTCCATATGAATCTAAATCATACAAAATTACAACTGGAAATTATGGAAGAGAACATTTTATTTTATAGAGGAAGAAAGTGAGATATAGAAAGTTTAAATGACCTGGCCAAAATCAGCTAGCTATTTATCAAATTAGTGAGGACTAAAAGCCAAATCTAGAAATTAAACCGACTAGTGAGAGGTCTACAGACCTACAGTATCTTATGCTTTCCACCATAACCTGCCTACCTTCAAGAAGTAAGGAATTTAAGAAATGGAAACACTGAGAGATAGTGGAAATAAAGTGGATTTAGCTTTAATGGAAAATGACTTGTCTTCAAATCCCAGCTCTGCTACCTATAATCTGTGAGACTTTAGAGAATATCTCTTCATTTTTTGAACCCCAGTTTCCTCATATGTGAAATGACCAGGTCCCGTTCAGCTCACAATCTAAGATCTTTTGATTTAAAAAGATTTCAATTCTCTCACAAAGATGATAAACACAGTCCTAGAACTTTAAGTGACAGACATTGTCGAGAAACAGTTTGAGAAACTTGCTATACTCTTAATTAATTAATTTCAAAGCATTTAAATGCAAATTGCATTTAAGTGTAAAGTACCATGTTAAGGACTGGAAATCCAAACAAAAAAGTAAGAAAATCTCTGCTCTGAAGGAACTCACATTCTAATAAGAGAGATAACACATAATGTTTCTTTTACAAGTTAGATGGAAAGTTTCCATAGTCCTTAGGGTGCTACTGCAAAGCAGATATTAATGCATCATCTTTAATGTCATTACCACTTATAAAGCCTTATTAGTTTCTTGGTATTAGACCATTTGACAGGACCAGGGAGAATTTTCTTTTCTTGGTCTTCAGTAGCTATGATTGCAGAATCCACAGAAGCTACTTTTAGGCAGCATGTCCATAAAAATGCTTCCCAGGATGAAAATGATGAGGGCAGGACTGGAAGCAAAACCAGTGGTCTGCTTCCACTCTCAGGAGTTTTGGTTTATATGACCATAGGTGACAGATGTTCAGCATTTGGCATTAGTGATGGTAGTATTAAGGAAAGGAGGATCTATGTGATTTCTTCCCATCAATAGTGGTGTCAGGGTCCGAGTTGAAAGTCCCTTACTGGGTTGGGTAAAGTACTGCTATTTCTAAGTTTCCTGTTTTAGAATCCTGGGGTATCTGATATTAGAAGTTGAGAGAAGATGAAAATAATGTATAAATTGTCCCCTGTTTTTCTTTGCTGTAGCAGAGGTGACTTATTTTCCCTATCATGGCAGTTAGCCTATGAAAAGAAGTTTTCTTGCATGTAATGGATTAGGGATCTCACATAGTAAGAATGCATCCTATGGTTCCACTTTTGAAGCCCACACCCAGATTCTCATCATTTGCTGTGGGCTGTCCATTTCCCTCACTTGCCAAATGAATCTTTTTTCTTTAATGATTTATAGCTGGTCTAAGGAAAAACTCGATTACTGCAAGAATAATTAATATTCTGAACTTAAAGAATTTGTGCTAATTACTAAAGGTTAAAACTGCATCGTGCTGAGAAATTAATCAGAAGCCCCAAGGGAATAGAACAACACAGACAAATTCCACTGTAGAAACTAGAAAATGCTAGTCGGGAAAGTTAGGGTTAGAGTAGAGATGGGGGAGGATCTGGCTTTGATCTCAATGGATTAGAAAATTGAAGCCCATTCACTCTGTCTCTAGAGCAGAAGTTTTAACCTGGGTTTGTGAACTTTTTTTTGCTGAGGCAATTAAGATTAAGTGACTTGCCCAGGATCACACAGCTAGAAAGTGTTAAGTGTCTGAGACTAGATTTGAACTCAAGTCCTCCTGACTTCAGGGATGGTGCTCTATCCACTGTGCTACTAGCTGCCCCAGTTTGTGAACTTTTTAAAAAATATCTTTGTAACTGCATTTCAATATATTTGGTTTCCTTTATCATTCTGTGTCTTTTTTATGTATTTAAAAACATTACACTGAGAAATATGCTTCACTAGGTTGCCAAAAATGTCCACAACACACACAAAAAAGTTAAGAACTTTGCTCTTGGCAGATATGTCCAATAAGCATCTAGGAAATAAAAAATAAATATGGCAGCAATAATAAACAATACCACCCCAGTGCCTTTGCCTAGCACCTAATACCTTCCAAGTACTTTCACATCCATTATCGATCTCATTTTTATCCTCACAACAACCCTGAGCGGTAGTTATGCTTATACTATAATATGCTGAACACGGTCTAATTCATCTGCTGTGTTTAATTTTGCTTTTATTGGAAGCACTGAAAGGATAGTTAAGTATTTGCAAATGAAAGCATATTCCTGCATCTGGCTCCTCGTATCATCTGCACCTCTAAGTCTCCCTCAGCCACAGCAGCATGGAAAAGTTAAAGCCAAACCTGAAAGCCATTCTTTGTTGATTCTGCCAGATGCAGAGGGGCTCCAGAACCCTCAAGGAACTGGTTAGGATTCTGATATATACAATACATCAAAAGCCAAAATGTACAAAAATGACACTTAATCGAATATGGAGCACTGAAAAGCAGGCATCATGTAGCTATTCCTTCCTTATTTCCTTCCTCCCTTCCTTCATCCAGCAAGCAATCCATTTATTAACCACCTACTGGGTTGGAGCTCAATGCAGAGTAATAGTCAAGATCACAAGTCTGGATATGGGACAAAGGAATGAGCATTTATTAAGCACTTACTATATACCAGGCATTATATTAAACACTTCAAATATTATCTCATCTGATCTTCACAATAACCCTGAGATAAATGATGTTACTTTCCCCTTTTTGCAATAAAGGAAATTGTGGCAAATAGAAGCTAAATGACTTGTTCACAAAGTTAAGAAATGTCAGAGGCCAGATTTTAACTTCAATCTGATTCCAAGTATGGAACAAGCCTATACCATGACACATAACTACAATCACATGGGCTGTAGAAGATATGCTCTCTCCCATTGCAGAGGTGGGGATGTATGGGTGTGAAACACAGCATATATCACCAGATCATTTTGTGTGTTAATTAGTTTTGCCCAGTTTTTCTTTTCTTTCTATTCTTCCTGAGTTATAAGGGATAGTTCTCTGGAACTGGGGAGGCAGAGAAATACAGGGAGAAATGTGGTTTATGCAAAAAAACAACACAGAAGATATGTTCCCTCAGATCTAATTAATTGGGAAAATATCAAGTGTTCATGGATAGTACAAGCTAACATAATAAAATTGACAATACAGCCTAAATTAGTTTACTTATTCACTGCCATACCAATGAAACTCCCAAGAAATTATTTTCAGAGCTAGGAAAAATAATAACAAAGTCCATCTGGAAAAACAGAAGGTCAAGAATTTCAAGGGAATTAATGAAAAATGTAAATGAAGGTGGCCTAGCTATAACAGACCTAAAATTATAAAGCGTCAGCCATCAAAACCTTTTGGAACTGGCTTAGAAATAGAGTCGTCAATCAGTGGAATAGATTAGGTTCACAAGAAGCAATAGTCAACGACTATAGTAAACAAGTATTTGATAAACCCAAAGACCTCAGTTTTTGGGATAAGAACTCACTATTTGACAAAAAAAAATGCTGGGAAAATTGTAAATTAGCATGGCAGAAACTAGGCATTGATCCCTACTTAACACCCTATACCAATGTAAGATTGAAATTGGTTCATGATTTAGATATAGAATGATGCTATAAGTAAATTAGAAGAACATAGAATAGTTTACCTCTCAGATCTGTAGAGAAGGAAGGAATTTGAGACCAAAGAAGAACTAGAGTACATTATTGAATGCAAAATATATAATTTGGATTATATTATGTTAAAAAGTTTTTGTACAAACAAAACCAATGCAGAAAAGATTAGAAGGGAAACAATAAACTGGGAAAACATTTGACATCCAAGGGTTCTCATAAAGGTCTCATTTGAAAATATATAGAGAATTGACTCAAATTTATAATAATTTAAACAATTCTCCAATTGACAAATGGTCAAAGGATACAGACAATTTTCAGATGAAGAAAATAAAACCAAATCTAGTCATATGAAAAAAATTCTCTAAATCACTATTGAACAGAGAAATGCAAATTAAGACAACTCTGAGTTACTACCACATACTTGTCAGATTGGCTAAGATGACAGGAAAAAAATGATGAATGTTGGAGGGAATGTGGGGAAAATGGGACACTGATACATTGTTGGTGGAATTGTGAATGGATCCAGCCATTCTGGAGAGCAATTTGGAACTATGCTCAAAAAGTTATCAAACTGTGCATACCCCTTGACCCAGCAGTGTTTCTACTGTGCTTGTATCCCAAAGAGATCTTAAAGGAGGGAAAGGGACCCACATGTACAAAAATGTTTGTGGCAGCCTTTTTTGTAGTGGCAAAAAACTGGAAACTCAGTGGATGCCCATCAGAGAATGGCTGAATAAGTTATGGTATAGGAATGTTATGGAATATTATTGTTCTGTAAGAGGCCTGGAGAGATCTACATGAATTGATGCTAAATGAAGTGAGCAGAACCAAGAAAACATTGTACACAGCAACAAGAAGATTCCACAATAATCAGTTCTGACAGATGTGGCTCTTTTTTAACAGAAAAGTGATTCATACCAGTTCCTATGGTCTTATTATGGAGAGAGCCATCTGCACCCAGAGAGAGGACTGTGGGGACTGAGTGGGGATCACAACATAGTATTTTCACTTTTTGTTATTGTTTGCTTCCATTTTGTTTTCTTTCTCATTTTTTCCTTTTTGATATGATTTTTCTTGTATCTATCCACAATGATAATTGTGGAAATATATGTGGAAGAATTGCACATGACTAACATATATTGGATTACTTGCTGTCTAGGAGAGGGAGTGGGGGCAAAGGAGGGAAAAATTTGAAACACGAGGTTTTGCAATGGTGAATGTTGAAAATTGCCTATACATATGTTTTGAAAATAAAAAAGCTTTAAAAAAAGGAAGATATGCCCCCAAAAAATGTTTTAAAATATATAACTCCTGCCTTTATAGCCCTTACAGACTAGTAGAGTGATGGCACTGAAACAAAGATTATTCAGTGCATAGCATTATGCAGTAAATACATCAGAGACATGCAAAAGCAAGTACTATGAGGCAGCACTGGGCTTCGAGTTAAGAAAAATCAAATTCAATTCCCTCTTCTGAAACAGTAACTATGTGATTCTATATAAGTCACTTAACCTTTCCTATGTCTGTTTCCTCAACTGTAAAATGGGAATAATAATAGCACTTACTTCTCAGGGTTATTAAGGGGATCAAATGAGATGATATTAATAAAGTGTTTAGCATACTGCCTAGCACATAGTAAGTGTTTAGTTTGCTTTCTTCCTGTGATTACAGTATACTGCTAAATGCTGAATAAATAGTCAAGGTCCTCATATATTTTCACATTTTGCAATTTAAAGATTTATGAACCTCAGTAAATTGTTTTATTTTTCTCATTTGCATAAATAAATAAAAGAGAGAGAGAGAGAGAGAGAGAGAGAGAGATGGATGGATGGGTGGATGAGGGAGCTGCACTCAGTCAATTCCAAAATCTCTTTTTGCTCTAAACTTATTCTCTTCTAATTCTATTGACTCAAGAAAGGCAGTTTAGTATAGTGGATAGGGAGCCTATCTTGACCTTGGGAAGAGTTGGAGTCTTGATTCTGAGAGAGAATAATCTGCCGACCCTTTGGGTGACCTTGAACAAATAATTTCATCCCAGTTGTCCACCCTCAGGTTTCTAAGGCTGTAAGTTTAAAAAATATATATTCCCATTTACGTTGGTAGAGTTTCCATGTCAATTATTTCCACCAATGAAATTACAGGTCTCTACTCCACCAAAAAAGAATTAACTCACTCAAAGGAAGATTAAAGCCAAACTTACAAGGATAAAAACAATCATGGTTATAGCCAAGGAGTTGACCAGAGCCTCAGTCACGATAAGACACAACAAGAAAAAGGGGATCTATTCCAGTCCCATAGCAACCACCCTTAGACTTGGCTCACCTGAACCAAGCTCTCATCAGTTTTTCTAATTGATAGCTTGGATCCTTGGATCCTTAGTCACCAGCATAAAAAAGCATCTTGTCAGTGAATGGCAAGAGTATGGCCTTTATGTAGAACAGGACTATTCTCTCAGTCACATGTGATTGGTTTCCCATCTCTGATGTCATGGGCAGAGAGCTGACAATTGATTAGCCAGTGATGCCCTGGTAGCACAAGCATGGCACAGAGCATTTTGGGGCATGAAAGTTTCTAGAAAAGGTTAGGGTATGGGTACAAGTCAGGGTCCAGGCAGGGGCAATCCCTGACACATAAGCATTATAAATCTCAACGAGATCAAAAGAGAGAGAGAGAGAGAGAGAGGTCTTTTGAACTCCCACAATGGATTTACTTCTCCACTAGGCTTTGTAAATTTATTTGCATAAAGAATATTATATCAAATAACTAAGTAGGTTCCCCAGATGGATAAGCTATGTCTCTGAAAAGATGATACTAAATTTGGAGGCAAAAGGGACTCCAAAAGCCATCTTTCAAATTAATCGATCCAATCAGCGAGCATTTAAAAGCCTGCTTGAGAAAATTGAAACCCAAACAGGTTAATAGCAATAATAATACCAGCATTTAATTAAGCAGGCTGATTTCAGAAAAGCCTGGAAAGACTTACATGAACTGATGCTCAGTGAAGTGAGCAGAACCAAGAGAACATTGTACATGCAACAAGATTATTTGATGATCAATTACAATGGACTTGGATCTTTTCAACCATGCAGTGATTCAAAGCAATTCCAATAGACTTGTGATGGAAAGAACCATCTGCATCCAGAGAAAGAACTATGGAGACTGAATTTGGATCGAAACTTTTTGTTGTTGCTCTTGTTCATTTGCTGTTTGTTTCTCATGTTTCCCCCTTTTGGTCTGATTTTTCTTGGACACCATAACAAATATGGAAATATGTTTAAAAGAATTGCACGTATATAACCTATATCAGATTGTTGTCTTGGGGCGGGGAGAGGGAAGAGAAGTAGGGGAAAGTTTTGGAAAATAAAATCCTACAAAAATGAATCTTGAAAACTATCTTACTTGTATTTGGGAAAATAAAATACTATTGAACATATTTTTTTAAATAATGCTAGCATTTATATAGCATCTACTATGTACAGATTATGTACATAGTACAGATATAACTTCTATTTGATCCTGGAAAGTAGGTGCTATTATAATCCTCATTTTACAATGGAGAAAACTGAGACAGATAGCAAATCCTACCCAAGTTCACCCAACTGGTAAGCTTCTTGTTTCCTCATGGAGTGACTGTTCCTTCTTTTTTCTGTGGAGTTTTCTTTAAGCCATTAAATAGAGCTATTCTATAGACCCCCTCTAACTACATCCCCAACCTTTCACACATCTTACAGCCTTCCTACCTCTGTTTTTGAATAACTGGATTGGGCTGCCTATTCCTTCTCTGCAGGCACCAGAAAGTCTTTTTTTTCTGGTTTGACCCATTTCTTCTGCCCTCTGCTGTCCTCTTGTTTTTCAGGCTCCCCTCCAGTATCAGTTCCCCCATTGCTTGGCAGCACTGTGTGGGGTTTAAGTAGTGGTTAATGTTCTTTATATGGAAATGGAATCTGCATTGTATTGAGCACTTTATAGGAAGAGGGCCATAGAAACTAACTCAGTAAGAAACTCAGAGGGCATTAGAGAGAACTCCAAAATTACAACACGGAAGGTAGTGTTTACCCTGTGAACTGCAGAGCCAAGTGAAACGAAATCCAACACAAAAATGGCACAGAAAAGGGTTTGCCCCCCCATCCCTATTTTATTAAAAACCATATTACCAGGAAGAAAGTATGTGTGTTCATATATATATATATATATATATATATATATATATATATATATATATATATATATATCTGTAAACTTTCAGTACCTTCAGGGTTGGTAAAAACCTGCTCACTTAAAACAAGTCAGCTTTGGAGGCGGATGCCTGGGCTGAGAACCATATAAACAATATTTAGCTGTCTCTTTGTTCTCTGGAAAACTGTCTGGAAGTTATTTGTTTTTTGACTCTGCTCAAAGACATTGCCATGGGTATCATTTTTCCAGCTCTGAGACCATTTATTCTTTCACCCCATAGATATTTGTTGATATACTAGAGTAGACCACTGGACCTGGTCATATGAAACCTAAATTTGAATTTCACCTTAGCCATTCCCTAGCATTATTATCATGCACAAATCACATGCTGTCTCAGACTGTTGGTATCTGTAAAGGCCTGGAGACCAAAGACTAGGTTTCAATTCCCCCTTAGTCATTCCCTACCATTATGATTATGAGCAAATTGCTAAGTGTCTCAGAACCTTGGTTTCACAGTGTCTGGAACATAGATCTTCCTGGTTGTGAACCCAGTGCTCTAACATAGAAATAATGATCAAGGGGTGTCAACTACAGAATATTTACCCACTTATTTTCTTTCTTTTTTTTCTGAGGCAATTGGGGTTAAGTGACTTGCCCAGGGTCACACAGCTAGGAAGTGTTAAGTGTCTGACTCCAGATTTCAATTCAGGTCCTCCTGACTTCAGGGCTGATGCTCTATCCACTGCACCACCTAGCTTCCCCTACCCACTTATTTTCAAAATAATTAATGATCCTGAAATATAGAACTTCAAAGTGACTGGCTCTGTATCACAAAGATAGAAAATTGCAAGACTAGGATTGGTTTTATAAATATTACCATTAATGGTGATTAGGGTTCTAAACATATGGAATGAAGAAATGGGACCCACTCCCACCCACCAAGGACAGGTTCATTAGCCAGGTGAATAAAGCACAGGGCCTGGAGTCAGAAATACTCATCTTTCTCAGTTCAAATCTGGCCTCAAACACTTACTATCTGGGTAACCCTGGGAAGTCACTTAATCCTGTTTGCCTCCATTTCCTCCTCTGGAAAATGAGCTGGAGAAGGAAATAGGAAATTGCTCCAGTGTCTTTGAGAAGAAAACCTCAATGGGTCAAGAGAGTCAGATGTGACTAAAACAACTCAACTGCAAATTAATAAATACTACTGAAATTATTAAAAAAAACAAGCAAGATTCAAAAGAAGAGATATGAGAGGATAATTCCAACCCACTCCTTCATGGAGGTGGGAGGAGCATAGTTTTTGCTCATTTCATATGTTTTTGGACATTTTCAATGTATTGATCATTGATTGTTTTGGATGTTTTTCCTTCTCTTTCTTTTTCTGTCTTTAAAAAATGTAATTTGTTATTTGGGAGAGCTTTCTGAGAGGAGGAAGAGGAGGGATATTGAGGTAAACTATGGTGATGTAAAAAATAAAATACATAAATAGAGACTTTTTAAAAGTGCTACTGAATGACCTCCAAGTCCAAGTAAAATCCAAATCAAGGTCACTGGCCTATAATTTACAGATTTATTTTTTTCCTTTTTATGAAAATCAAGACACTTTCCACTCTCCATGGTTCTGAAAAGGTCACCAGTAAAGTCCCAGCAATCATATATGCAAGACAATACTGTACTCTAGCAAATCACTTATCTGCCCCCAATGAACCTTACCGACTATGTAATCCAACCCCCTCATTTTATAGATAAACAGAGATAAAGGGATTTGCCCACTATTACACAATCAGTAAGTAGCAGAGCTGGAATTTGAACCTAGATCTAATTCCAAATTCAGTGATCTATCCTCTGCATTATCCTATCTAACCCCCTAATTACTTGAAATAATTGGGAGTAACTTGGTCATCTACCATTATACCCTTTTTTTATCTTTTATTCCATTCATTTTAGCCAATTTGTTCTATTGATTCCTGTTTGTAAGTTAGTTTATTAGGAAGAGGAAACACAGAAAAGAGAGACAGAGAGAAAGAGAGAGAGAAGAGACAGAGACAGAGAGAGGGACAGGAGAGACAAAGACAGAGAGAGACAGAGACAGAGAGAGAGGAAGGAGACAGAGAGACAGAGATAGAGAGAGATAGAGACAAAGAGACAGAGAGCAAAGAAAGAGACAGAAGACAAGGAGGAAGGAAAGGAAAGAGAGGAAACAGAGAGACAGAAATAGAAACAGAGAGAGACAGACACACAAAGACACAGAAAAGGGCAGAGATAGAGACAGACACAGATAATCAGACAGAGACAGATAAAAAGAGACAGAGACAAACAGAGACAGAGATTCAGAGAGACACAAAGTGGCATAAATTCAAAGAAGCAGAGACAAAGAAACAGAAAGACAAAAATAGAGACACAGAGACAGAAAGAGACAGAGACACGGAGAGAGAAAGACAGAGAAGAAGATTGAGTAGTTCTGTCTTCTGTCCACCACCTATTATTATCTTTTTAACTCACACCCAAGAAATGTTCCTATCGCTTCTCTGATCTTCCCCTTGGCACCAACATAGTTTAAAAAGTCTTTTATATTTCAGTAAGACTGAGTAAAGCCTTTGAAGGACTTCAAGAGCTGAAAAGATTTTCTTTTCTCTGAAGTTGTCAAATGTTACAGTAGGGATTGACATATAGAGATTGCAGCAAAAGATAATAGATAATCTTAAAAGTCCTTCTAGTTTGAAAAAACTAAAGTTTTATGACATTTTTAATGTCATGAACCACTTCAGCTGTCTTGTAAAATCTATGGACCCATTCTCAGACTAATGTTTTTAAATGCACAAATAAAGTACATAGGATTATAAAGGAAACCAATAATACTAAAATATAGTTATTTCAGAAGTTAGGCAACACAGTGAATAGAATGCCTGGTCTAGAATCAGGGATTTGGGGACAAAGAAACGCAAATCCAAAGCAAGAGGAAACAATTTGAACCTGTCAAGTTTGATGGCATGATGGCAGCCTGAGAAGAAGAGTTGGCAATGACCAAAATCTGGCCTCAGATACTTACTAGCTGTGTGACCCTGGGCAAGTCACTTAATCCTGTTTGCCTCAGTTTCTTTCTCTAAAATGAGCAGAATGAATTTCTGCTCTAAAATGAACCAGAGAAAGAATTGGCAAATTACCCCAGTGTGTCTACCTAGAAAAATCCAGTGGGGTCACAAAGCATTAGACATGATGAAAAAAGTTATCAAAACACAAGTTCATGATCCCCCAGATAAAGAATGAATGAATGAATGAATGAATGAATGAAGTGTTCATTAAGTGCTTGCAATGTACAAGTACTGAGTGAAGCACTGGAGATAAAGAGATAGAAAAATAAAACAGACCTGGCTGTCAAGGAGCTCACACCTAAGGGAGGAGACAACCCAGATGGAAAGTTTCAATTGCAAGTCAGATGGGAAAATCCCATGATGCTTAGAGTTCAGAAGCAAAGCAGATGGTGATATCTCTTCTCTAATGTCATTTCCACTTATAAAATCATATCTGTTTCTGAAGTTGAACCATTTGACAATGCCAAGGACTTCAGTGGCAAAGATTTCTTTGGGGTTCGTCAGGAGCCATGATTTGGACACCTGCAGAAACAGTCTGCATCTACACAGTGACTGCTTCCCAAGATGATGACCTAGAGCACTGGACTGGAAGCACTTTTATTCTCAAGGTTCTTGGGTTCAGGGTCCTGGGTGGTCTTTCTCTTATAGTCTGAAGGAAAGAGTGAAAGTGGAGCTTTGATTTGCCTTTCACATACTGCCTCTTATGTCTCCTTCATGAAATCTTGCTGGTTCCAAGCAGGACTGGATTGCCTTCACTTGTATGGTAATTGGGTGGAAATTAGTGGGGAAAAACTTTAAGCACTACATAAATGCCAATTATTACTATTATTACTGAGGTATTCAGGTGGTGATAGAGTACTTTGCCCTAGACCCAGAAAGGCTCATCTTCCTGAGTTCCTCAAATACTTACTAGTTGTATGACCTTGAGCAAGTCACTTAATCCTGTTTATCTCAGTACCTTCATTTGTAAAATGAGCTAGAGAAGGAAATGACAAATAACTTTAATAGCTCTGCCAAGAAAACCCCAAATGGGGTCATGAAGACTCAGATACAATTGAACAACAACACTATTATTATGATTTCTGTACTTTTATTGTTATCATCTAAGAGATATGGGAATTTCAGATTTAAAGAACAGATTTCTTTAGTCTTTACTTCAAGAAAATTCTCCCCTAGCATAGAAAAACAGTAATAAGCTCATTAATAAGCAGACAGCTACCCTCCTTAAAAGACCTGCTCTGACCTTAATATTTGTTACAGGGTACTGGCAGAAATTAGTGTTGGAAAATTGTTGTGGGAGGTCTAGCATCTTAATTAAACAATCTAAAAAGACTAATAGCATTTGGATGCTGTTAAGAAGAAAGAAAAGAAGCAAAGTGAATGGAGTCATATGTGGATTATAAGGACATGGTTTCAAATCCTGCTTCAGATTCCTGTGATCAGGTACCAAAAATTGAAGGCTGCTATAGATGGCTGCTATTGAGTCCTGCTGAGGTTTGCAGACCAAGAAAGGCAAATGGTTTAGTTCATGGTAAACTCAAGGCAAGAGGAATTAAGCTGAACCTATCAAGGCTGGATGGGATGGGATGGGCATAATGGGAGCCTGGGAAGAAGAGTTTACATTGACCAAAAGTTGTAAAACTTTTATGTTTCTCCTTCAATAGAGTGAGGGTCCCCCCTTGGGAATGTTCTCCATACAGTGAAATAACAGATCTGGTCCTAAAAAGAAAGCAGAAATATTTACCAAGTGACATGGGTAGATCAGTACATAGCAAATCCTTCCCTTTTGGTCCCATTTTTTATGTTCTCTGCGCCTTCCTTAAAGACAAAGTAAATTAGGGAACTGTTCTCTCACCAAACCTCATTCCTTGGCAATCTCACAAGGACTTCCTGGGTTGTCTTGTATAACTTTAATATAAAGCCTTCTCCAGCCAAAATTCCCAAATTTATTAAGTCCCTACTATATGCAAAGCATTATGATAAACACTAGGGAAGTGAGGTGACACCATAGTGCAGATAGCTCTGGGACTAGAGTCATAAAGACCTATCTTCTTGAGTTCAAATCTAGCCTCAGACACTTACTAGCAGTATGATCCTGAGCAATTAACCTGTTTGCCTCAGTTTCTCATATGCAAAATGAGCTATCTTTGGGCAAACCATTCTAGTGTCATTGCTAAGAAATTCCAAATGGAGTCATGAAGTGTGAGACATGAGTAAAACAACTACACAGCAAAAATGATGAACACTAGAAGAAATTTTTAAAAATCAACCAAATGAATACACATACAAATAATGAGATGATCGTTACTTTCAAGAAATTTATATCCCAGTACCATGAAATATAATAAAGTAATCTGGAGCCTGGGAGAGTCATTAGCAGTGGAGGGACCAAGGAGATGGCACCTGAATTGAGGTTTAAGGGAAATTTAAAAGGTAGAGGTAAGAAGGGAGCATTAATTTTGGCATCAGAGTGAGTGATGGTCAAAAGCTGCTATCATTACATCTGTCTAAAGCTACAACAAAGTAATTATATAACAAACTTGCATGCTTGCTTCCCCAGGGCAAGAATTTGATAAGCATTCTTTATTTTTCTGGTATTCCTCTTCTCTTTTCTCCTATCCCTCTTCCCATCCCTGTAGATATTTTCTTCTGTTCTGCATAAGCGAACTAGCTATGTGTAGGGCCAAGATAAAGTCACCATGTGTCTTGATCAAGGATCAGAATTTATTTTGGAAAAGAGAGACAGACACCCTGTGGGGATTGTCTGTAGAATGAATTATGCCAAATTCTGGCCTGTAGAGTACAGACTAACTTTGCATAATTTTTTCTAGATCTAATTTACTTTAGTTCTTCTAAAATTCTAGGTAGAATCCTGTTCTAAAATCTCAGTTCAGACATGTTTATATATCTCAGACCCTTACTCCAAATTTTAACAGCCTTATTTCAATAAAGGCAGGGTCCACGTTGAAGAAAATTAGATCATCTTGGAGGCATCCATAACTCCTTCTTCTCTCTCATTTCTTATGTCTAGCTAGTCATCAAATCACTTGGAAATTTTTCCTTCAAAAAGATTTCATCTCCATCCTTCTATCACCATTCTTACTATTTAGGGCTATTATTAAAGTTCATCTTTGCTACCTTGCACTTGCAACACTGTCTGCATGGCACAGTAGATAGAGCATTAGATTTGTAGTCAGGAAAATCTGGGTTTAAATCTAATCTCAGACACTTCTAGCTATGTGGCCCATGGAAAGTCACTAAATCTCTCAGGCTGAATTTCCTTATCTGAAAAAGTACATAATTACAGCACTTACCTGCCAGGGTTGTCATGAGGATCAGATAAGATAATATATGTAAAGTGCTTAAAGCTTTATATAAATGTTAACTATTTTATTGTTTTTATTATTATTACTACTATTATTACTAGTACCCTTACAAGATCTCTGCCCCAACTGCATTATTTCTCTTTCCCATATTCCAATCCATTTTCCAAACTTAAGCAAAAGTAATCTTTTTTAAATATTTTCATCCCATCACTTGCCATATTCAAAACTTTACATACAAGAAGGAAATGGAGGGAATTAATTTTTTTGAATAATAGAATTTCAGAGGAAGGAGGAAACTTCCAGATCATCTAATTTCATGAGGTTTCTTTCATTTTTGAGATGAAGAAGCTGAAACCCAGAGAGGTGAAGTATGTTGCACAAAATAATCCAGCTAATTTAGCAACAGTGAAACCTATGTCTCCTGCCTTCCACTTCAGGGCTTTTTCCATTATAGTGTGCCTATTTTACCAAATCTCAACCTGGTCAGGCTCCCAAGAAATTCTTTAATCTAGCTCCCATGTTAGTATTCAACCTTATTTTTTCACTAATCCCCCATTTACACTTTTCTCTAGTCAAGCTATCAAGCTAACTTCCTGATTTCCCTATAAATGCATTATTTCAACTCATCTGCCTTTGTTCATGATTTTCTCCTCACCTTGGATGACTTCCCCTGTCCTAGCCACCTGTTGGAAGATTAATCATACTTGAAGTTCCTGTTTATACCTTCATATCTTCTGCATAAAGATTTCTCTTTCTATTTAAGCCCTCATTATTATTCCTCTTCTCTATTTTCCTGTACTTTTCCTTTTTAATTAATTTTTTCAATAAAAAAGTATTTCTCTCCCTCCTACCTTTGGCTCAGGAAAAAATTACTAGGCCTAGAAAAAAAGTGATCAAAGAAAAAGGAAAGGGACCCAAATGTACAAAAATACTTATAGCAGTTGTTTTTGGTAACAAAAACCTGGAAATTTAAGGTAATAGATATCAAATGGAGAACAGCTGAACAAATTATGGCATATGGATGCAATGGAAAATTATTATACTATATAAGAAATGAGGAAAGGTAAGGGCAGCTAGGTTGCACAGTGGTTAAAGCACCAGCCCTGAAGTCAGAAGACCTGAGTTCAAATCTGACCTCAGACACTTAACATTCCCTAGCTGTGTGACCCTGGGCAAGTCACTTAACCACAATTGCCTCAGCAAAAAGAAAAAAAAAAGAAATGAGGAAGGGGATGCAGGAGTCAATGAACACTTAAAAGGGAGTGAGCAAAACTAAGAGTACACTATATGAAGATTTTTAATAAACATCTATGAAACTCTATTCAATACCAAGACCAATCATCTTCTGAGAATAATCAGAATTAACCACCTCCTGACTGATTTTTCTTGTATTTTCTAGCTCCAAGGTGTGGATAGCAGCCCAACTAAGACTAGCAGGAGCAATAAAGACAAAGGAGAAAGACAAAATAGCTCAGTAATAGGAAGTCTCAAACTAGCAAGAACCATTTAGTGTAGAAAAAAAAAAAGGGCATGCAAATACCATTATTCAAAAAAGGCATAATTGGGGTTATTTCTTAAATCACCGATCAAACCAAGGGAAACAAACAGAGATCAAATAAATAAACTAAGGGTCAGTGTCCAGAACTGCATCCCAAACAGGAAAAGACAGTCTAATTCAATTTAATTTACTTCATTAAGAATTTCTTAAGGATATGCCATGATATATGAAAAGATGGTCTAAATAACCATTGATCAGAGAAATGCAAATTAAGACAACTCTAATAAACCACTACATACTTCTGAGATTGGCTAAGATGACAGGAAAAGATAATGATAAATGTTGGAGAAGATGTGGGAAAACTGGGATACTAATACATTGTTGGTGGAATTGTAAATGGATCCAGCCATTATGGAGAGCAATTTGGAACTATGCTCAAAAAGTTATCAAACTTTGTATACCTTTTGATCCAGCAATATTTTGACTGGGTTTGTAACCCAAGAGATCTTAAAGGAGGAAAAGGGACCCACGTGTGCAAAAATGTTTCATAGTGGCAAGAGACTGGAAAGTGAGTGGATGCCATCAGTTGGAGAATGGCTGAATAAGTGATGGTATATGAATGTTATGGAATATTATTGTTCTATAAGAAATGATCAGCAGATTGATTCAGAGAGGCCTGGAGAGATTTACATGAACTTATACAAAGTGAAATGAGCAGAACTAGGAATCATTGTATACAGCAACATCAATGTTACATGACAATCAATTCTGATGAATGTGACTCTTTCCAACAATGAGATGGTTGATGCCAGTTCCAATGATCTTATGATGAAGAGAACCATTTACACCAAGAGAGAGGACTGTGGGAACTGAGTATGGATCACAACATAGCATTTTCATTCTTTTTGTTGTTATTTGCTTTCATTGTGTTTTCTTTCTCATTTTTTTCCTTTTTGATTTGATTTTTTTTGTGCAGCACAATAATTATATAAATATGTATATATTAGATTTAACATATATTTTAACATGTTTGATATATATTGTATTAGTTGCCATTTAGGGGAAAGGGTGGGAGAAAAGGGGGAAAATTTGGAACACAAAGTTTTGCAAGAGTTAATGTTAAAAAATTATCCATGAATATGTTTTGAAAATAAAAAGCTTTAATGAAAAAAAGTGAGAGCAGAAGGAATTGAGCTCAATTGATCAATATAAAAATAAATAAATAAATAAATAAAGATAAAGATGAACCAAAAAACAGGTTCTGCCTTCTATAAAAAGATCTATAGTACAAGTCTACAAACAGGAGTTACCATGTGAAAATCAAACAAGTCAAAAACATGGGCAGAGGAAGAAGACAAGGATCCATATCTCCAGGTTTGGTAGAGAGAGGCAGGCAGACCCACATAATTAAATTCAATTTATTAAATTCAATTAGTTTATTAAATAATCATTTATTCTATGCTAGATACTAAGGAAACAGAAGAAAAAGATGAAAAATGGTCCCTGATCTCAAGGAGCTTATATTCTACTAGTACACATAAAAGTCTAACCTAAGTACTTTTTCCTAAAATAGAGACCGTCTCTCCTAGTTCTAAGCAACCTCCTAAAGCCAGGTTAGTACAATGCCATTCTCTTACAGATATTAGGATTGGATAGGTGCAAAACAGGCCAAAGTCTGGGATCTTCAAAAAATTCTAAAGGTTCAAGTCTTTGTTGTCTATACTATGTAATGTTACATTTACATTTTATGCCATCTTATATTACTTACTACAGTTTCATATTGTTAGTCTTGACTTCTGAACTTTTAGGTTCAAGTTTATCTGCAAACAGTGAAGAGCATCAGGAATGGATGGGAGAGAAAGAGGAAGTCAGTTGGAGTTCCTGAAGTGAGCAATAGAGGTTCCATCCTTATCCTGAAGGGCAGGAGTAGAAACTTGAATTAGCTTTGTATCGAGTTAAATACTGATATACCCTGGAAAGACCAACCTAACTCTTATAATAGAATTCTGTGTTAAGAAAGTGGGAGAATTTACAGCAAGTGAGGTTCAAATCAAGAAATTTGCTGCGTGGTCCATGATTTTCCCTTCCTAGTCCTCTTTAGTGTTGTTTTAGATGGCTCTCTCTAGAGAAGACAGTGAGACAGGAGCTCTGGTAATATTTGCATAGCCCTGGGCATCCTTTGTGCTCTACACAATTGAATTAATGAATAAATGAATTAATTAAATATTTAATTAATGAATAAATGAGCCAACTAAACAGTGAATGGATGAAAAAGCATCTATTAAGTGCTGACTGTGTGCTAAACACTGAGAATATAAATTTAAAAAGCTAGAAAACCCCTGCTCTAAGTAATTCACATTCTAATATAAAGAAATATGTGAATTCATTTGTAACAAGAATAATAACCAATATTTAGATGGCATTTTAAGGTTTACAAAGCACTTTATATATACTGTCTCATTTGCTCCTCACAACAATTATGTAAAATGGATGCTATTATTATCCTCATTTTACATTTCAAGAAACAAGGATTGAGAGAGATTAAGCAACATATCTAGTGTCATACACCTAGTGAGTACTCAGTCTAAGGCAGGATTTGAACTTGAGGCATCCTGACTTTGAGTCAAGCTGTCTCAAGCTGCCAGTGTATGGCAATGATCCCAATGATTGTTAGTGTGCAGCAGCAAAGTAGATGGTACTTTTTCAGAGCCATTTCCCAATGGACACAGGCACAGAGGATAACCAAGAAAGCATCTGAGCAGTGATGGTGAGTCCTGTTGATCTTATCCTTCACAACTGAGTTCAGTGCCCTATCACTGAGGAACACTGCCCAGCAACCAGCATCTTCAAGATTCCATCTAGGTTGTGAGTTCCTTGAAAATAGCGGCTAAATGTGCCCCTATAATGCCTCTTCCCTTCCTCTCTCTACCATGAGCCTAGCCTAGTGCTAAAGACAAAGTAGGTGATTAATAAATGCTCATGGATTGATTAGGAAACTTAGAATTCATGTTCTAGATTCAAATTCTGAGCCCTAAGGTTCTGCTGATAACAAAAAAATTCTAGCCCTAGTCCATGTCCTTCATAGAAACTTAATAAGGGTCAAATACTTATCTATCTGGACATTTCCATTGATCTTTACAAGCTATAAATCTGTGTCCAGAAAAAAAAAGCAAATTAAGTTTTCAAATGGACTTCTAATTCCACAATCATGCAATTATTATATGATAAACTTAAAACTGAAATTTTAAAGGTCATCTAATTTAATCTCTTCATTTTACAAATAAAGAAACTGAGGCACAAAAAGGTTAAGTGACTATGGTCACGTGGGTAGTAAAAGCTTGGATTAGAACTCAGGTTCAGCAGCACTGCATTTAGCACTCTTTCCACTGCAAAAAAAAAAAAAATATATATATATATATATATGGTCTTGAAAAGATAAATATGGGAAAAGATACAGTATAATCAAATAATAAATATATACAAAGAAAACAGTGTTCCTGTTAAAGAATTCGATTTCTATGATTGCCTAAACTCAATTTGCAGTCAGAGAAAGTGATATTCATTTTAAGGCAGCTTATTCCTGAAAATGAATCATAAATCGGCTGACTGGTGAGACTTCAGGGGAATAAGAACAGAGGTAATTCAAAGTCCAACTGTTCTACTAATGATATGAAATCTTTGGCTTTCAAAACATTTCTTTACATTTCGTTTAAAGTTTACTTAAATTGTAAAAACATTCATTTGTGGAGAATGAAACTTCGAAGCCTCTAAAGCTGATTTATACATTTGTGAGGTATTTCCTGCCAACTTTCTCCCCTCCAAGAGTCCCTGTTAATACTAAGAAAAGTTAGGAGAAAACACAAGTGATAAGCAGAGAAAATCTTAATGATTGTAATACATTTGGCAAATATGTTTTCTCAATGAAGATTTCTTTTCTTCTTCTGAGACTTTCCCCTGTTTTCTTGGCTTTGGACTTTTTCTATTTTCTCCCTATTCTCTTCTACTTGTACCACTCTTTCTTTATTGAAAATATATTTTTTGCTCATTCTCTTTTTTTTCATTCCCATTTAATTATTCCCCATCCCTTTCTTGCAACACTAAAATGTAAAACTTTTGCTAATTACAGTATGTTTCCTTTGCAGAAGTGGAGAGAGGAACAGAGACAGAGAGGAAGGAAAGGAAAAAAGGAAGAGGAAGAAGAAGAAAGAGAGAGGCAGGGAAAGTGGGAGAGGAATGGGATAGGGGAGAGAGAGACAGAGATGAGACAGTGGCAGAGAGGCAGAGAGGGAAGAAATAAGGAATGGAGAGAGAGCAAGAAAGAAAGAGAGAATGGGGACAGAGGGATGGAGGGATCTTTGCCTATTCCTTCAGCTGTGGTCTCTGACTTCCCCAAAAGAGATTATAATTGAATTTATCTCTGTAAGTGAAATCTCAGGTAGAACCTCCTTGCCCTTAAGTCTTGGTTTATTTTATTTTTGTTTGCTTTGCTTTGTTTTATCACAGTACTTTGTATCTAGTAGAAACAATAAATACTTTTTGAATGAAATGTAATTGAATGTTTACAAATTGTCTAAAAAAGGATGGGATTTCTAATATTCTCTGAACCCACTGCCATCACTTCCCCAATACCACAATAAAAGCAGAGGAGAGCTATGTCAGAATCAGGGCTATTGTGAAGGTTTCTTTGTTTCAAGGGGTGCCAGGACCAAAGAAATCATATCTGGAAGCTAGCCTAGCAGCCATAAGCCTTTCCTTACTAAATTAGGCTATTTCTTAGACAGAGTCAATCATCCAATTCATATTCCAAACATTTGCAAGATCTACCAGACTTTGTGGTCCAGTCTTTGAGATCAGGTGGCCACTGATAGCATAGTGCATAGTGTGCTGAATTCAAACCCATCCTCAAACCCATAATAGATTTGTGACCATGAGAAAGTAATTTAACCTCTGTCTCAGAATCCTCATCAATAAAATGGGAATAAAATAGCATCTTTCTCATAGAGTTGTTTTGGGAATCAAAGGAGATAACATTTGTGAAAAGTGCTTAGCACAGTCCCTGGCACATAGTAGGTGCTGTTATTATTGCTTGTTTTTCATTTTTGAAGAGGATCATGACATCAGATATCTGATGTCATGACATGCAATTAAATTGGATTTTTAAGTAGGGAGACCTTTGCAAAGTCACCAGCCTCACTTTCTCCTCTAGAGCATCTTGGCCCAATGGCAAAATAATAGATCAGGATGACTGGAGATGATCCTGAATGGGAGAACTTGGCTTTTATAAGTTAAGGTCTTTAATGAGTCTCAGTTTGAATGAAGTAGCATCCAATCAATGATTAAGACTAGGTAAGAAGGGCAGCTAGGTGGTACAGTGGATAGAGCACCAGCCCTGAAGTCAGGAGGACCTGAGTTCAAATTTGCTTTTCTCCCCTCCCTCCTACCTTCCCACAAGGAGGATCAGGCCTTTATTTGAAGCCAAATGTGTCTGATATACTCTCTTAGAGTCCAATCTAATGAGAGTAAGGTTTACACAATACTCATCGCCCTCCCTTCTTTCCCTCAATTATATTAGATCTTCTATGTCTCTTTATGAGATTTTGCCTTATTTTACCTCCTTTATTTTTACTTTATTTTGCCTCCTTTTCCCCCCTCCCCCTTTTTCTTTTTCAGTATGGTATCCCTTCCACCTCTATTTTCTTTTCCATTATTATCAAAGAAAAATCAAATTATACTGCCATTCTTTAAAGGATACCTATAGTAGGAATATAGTTCTCAAGAGTTGTCCTTTTTACCTTTTTATGTTTCTCTTGAGTTCTCTATTTGGAGGTCAAATTTTTTGTTCAGATCAGGTCTTTTCATTAGAAATAGGTGAAATTCTCCTGTATCATTGAATGACCATCTTCTTCCCTGGAAGATGATGCTCATTCTAGCTGGATAACTTATTCTTGGCTGTAATCCTAAGTTCTTTTGCCTTTCGGAATATCTGGTTCCAGGCCCTTCGATCCTTCAATGTGGAAGCTGACAGATCCTGTGTAATTCTAATGACAGTTCCTCGGTATTTGAACTGTTTCTTTCTAGCTGCTTGCAATATCTTTTCCTTGGTGCGATAGTCCTGAAATTTGGCCACGATATTCCTTGGGGTTTTAATTTTGGGGTCTCTTTCTGGAGGTGATCGGTTAATTCTTTCAATGCCAATTTTGCCTTCTGATTCTAAAACATCAGGGCAATTCTCTTTCATGATTTCCTGGAAGATAGCATCCAGGTTCTTTTTTACATCGTGGCTTTCAGGGAGTCCGATAATCCTTAAATTGTCTCTCCTGGATCTGTTTTCCAAGTCAGTTGTTTTTCCTAGGAGATATTTCATATTTTCTTCTATTTTTTCATTTTTTTGTTTTTGTTTAACTGATTCTTGAAGTCTTATTGAGTCATTTACTTCTATTTGTTCAATTTTAATTTTTAAAGTATTATTTCCTTCAGTTATCTTTTTTAGCTCCTTTTGTAGCTGGCCAATTGAATTTCTTGATTCAATGCATTCTTTTTCCATTTTGCCAGTTTTATTTTTCAGTGAATTGTTGTCTTTTTCCAATTCACCAATTTTGTTTTT